>SKCR01017371.1:0-43277 GCA_019454045.1 Zanthoxylum bungeanum | reverse complement strand
TAAACTCTTTTTAAATAAATTTCCAAGTTTACTTTCTTTGAAATTGACGAGTACAATTTCATTATTGGAAATAGATTAATGGGATTAATTCTTTTAATATTTGTAAAACCGTGTTAACAATCAAATTCCACTATATATTTAATATCTTCAAATAAATTTAATTATATACACACACACACACACGTATCTGCGTATCTTTTTTTTTTTAAATGCCATATTGGCGTATCCGTATCGTATCTAATCCGAATCATGTATCCGAATCCATGCTTCTTAGCTATTCATAGTGTGATGCATAGTTTAGAGATGTGTAGTTGATGGTCTGTAACTTTATCCGGTATGATGCTTTGGTCCTACAATTCAAACAACTTATTTCCTGTACAATGTGTTCTTGTTCTGTATTTTGGCAGCGACTAAATTCAGAACACATAGCTGTAAATTGTTTGCTAGTTTAATTCCAGTTGAAAAACATTGTACAAGACTTCTGAAATTATGATAATCTTCTGTATTATAGGTGCACTCCAGAGGAAAGGCACTTGCTAAGGACGTGGACTTTGAAAAAATTGCTAGAAGAACACCAGGTTTTACCGGAGCCGATTTGCAGAACTTGATGAATGAAGCTGCCATTCTTGCAGCCAGGCGTGACCTCAAGGAGATAAGCAAAGATGAGATATCTGATGCTCTAGAGAGGATCATTGCTGGACCTGAGAAGAAAAACGCAGTTGTCTCAGAAGAAAAAAAGAAATTAGTTGCCTACCATGGTAATTAGTCCTTACGTTTTTCATTGTCTCAAAGCACTCTACTTATGAGTTGCTTTCATGGGTTTAACATGTCTGCACTCTCCAAATTGCAGAGGCTGGCCACGCTTTAGTTGGCGCTCTCATGCCTGAATATGATCCTGTAGCCAAAATATCCATCATTCCTCGTGGCCAAGCAGGTGGGCTTACCTTTTTCGCTCCAAGTGAAGAGAGGCTTGAATCTGGACTGTACAGCAGGAGCTACCTTGAGAATCAGATGGCTGTTGCACTTGGTGGAAGGTTAGTTAATTTATCTTTTCCTGATGCCAGGGGAAGCTTGCATTACACATGAGAATTTGCTGTTACTTATGTTGCACGAGATAAACTGGCTGATTCAGCTCTAGTTAAACTGGCTGGATTTTGATGGAGCACATGGAAATTCAAAGTGCAAGTGTTTTTTTAATCTCGTCTTACCTTGTTTGATAAACTCCTTGTTGCGTACACAGGGTTGCAGAGGAGGTAATTTTTGGTGAGGAAAATGTGACAACAGGAGCATCAAATGACTTCATGCAAGTTTCGAGGGTAGCAAGACAGATGGTTGAAAGATTTGGGTTCAGCAAGAAAATCGGACAAGTTGCCATTGGTGGCCCTGGTGGAAACCCCTTCTTGGGTCAACAAGTAAGTTGGTGACTTGTTGTTTGATCTGTTTATTCCTCCAGCGACAGCGAGAGAAAAACATTGTCTTATCAGTGGTTTTGTTTGTTGTATGTTTCAATTGCAGATGTCTTCACAGAAAGACTACTCTATGGCAACTGCGGATGTGGTGGATGCGGAGGTGAGGGAACTGGTAGAAACAGCGTATACAAGGGCCAAGCAAATCATTTCGACACAAATTGACATCCTTCACAAGCTTGCTGAACTTCTCATAGACAAAGAAACCGTTGATGGAGAAGAATTCATGAGCCTCTTCATTGATGGAAAAGCTGAGCTGTTTGTTGCCTGATTGTACATGTAAGCAGCAGAATTCAGAACTACGTTGTATTATAATTTATTTTATATATAATTTTGATCTTACAAACCAAGTAATTATTTGTATCAATTTAGAAATCTGGGAGGTTTTCTACTGGGCTATTCCTCAGGACGCCATCAGCTTTTTAAACCAGATCTTTCATCAAATTGTATTTGTAAATGAAACTTCATACTTAAAATTTGAGTACAATAGATCAACCAATATACAGCCACCTGTCAGTTCAAACTGAACCACTTGGTTTGTTTCGAGATCACATTTGGTTTGTTTCGAGATCAATTTCTTTAATAAATGAGTTACTCTAATTCGAAAATAATAGCTCGATTATTAGATTGACGCGTAAAAACTTTACTGGACTCCTTTTTGTATTTGCAAACACTATTTGAAATATACTCAAATCATATAGACACAACTTGACTCAATATTATAATGTGTCGTTAACATTTTAATTTTGTAGGGAATTTATTTAAAACTTAAAGAAGTAAATAAAAAAAAAATCTAAAATATTTTATAAATTCGAACTCAATTTATTTAGTAATCGAGTTATGAGTCGAATTCAATCACAATATTTTCTTGATGAATCGAACATGAACAACACATTTAAAACTCAAACTCATATAAATACTGATCAAATCGAGACACTATTTGATTCGATTACACATTGTCGTATTTTTCGAATCACATATTTGAGGAAGATTTATTGCTATGCTCTTTTTCTCTGGATTTTGACAATATGCTCGTTCTCTCTGGATTTTGACAATTCATTGGTGCTAATCCTCTCTCTCTTTCCTTCCCGCTATTTCAACTGTAGTTTACATTGCAACAATTTAGTTGTTTTGTTTCGGGTCCAAAAGACAATGTATTTGCCAAAATTTTGACCATGGCGTGCATTGTGCAAGTAGGGTTGGCCTGGCCGAGCCGGGCCTAAATTTACCAGTCTCGACTCAATTATGTAAAGGGTATGAAAAATTTATCCCGAATCTCTATTAGATTTTTCAATAAGAACGAAAATCGTCTAAAATCTTGAATTCTACATTGAAATAATATAGAATCCTAAATATACCAAGCCCTATTTTATATTTATATAAGGTGACTAATAAGTTCATGGCCGCTTTTTTTATCCGTAATATTTTATTCCCTTAAACCGGTTTATTTTTTCTGAGAACATGAGACACAAGTTTCGGAGATTAGTTGAGATGCGCATAAACTGGTTCAGACACCTCGGTTACTCAAAAAAACTCAAACATCATGTATGTTTCATCCTATCAATTGTTTAATGTCTTTAAAGTTCAATACGACTTGAGTTTCTTGGAATGACTTTGGGCATACGCACTATAAGGACAAATATGTATACTCTCTCGCTCTTATGGTGCGTTTAGGTACTCGTAATTGAAATGAGTTGGAATTTGAATGAGTTTGTAATGAGAATGGTGAATCAACATCAGAATAAGTTGTTTATTTAGCTATAGAAATCGAAATCATAATCAAGTTTTATTCTCATTGATGATCTACTTTGTCTAGGAATCATAATGAGTTGTTAGCAAATTACAAAAATGCCATTAGTTAAAATTAATTATTAATTTACTTAATCATTATTAATTTATTAATTTACTTAATCATTATTATTATTATTATTATTAATTTATAAATTAATCAATAATTAATAATAAATTATTATTTTATTAATTAATAAATTATTATTTATGATTGATTTTTTAATTTATTAACTAATATTGATTATTAATTATTATTGTAATATTTTTTAATTTAAGGTAAAATGCTCTTAATTAAAATTATTAATTAATTCCTCTATTTTTAATTCATTAATTATCATTTTAGCAACACTAAAATATTAATTTATCACTTAATCATTATTATTATTATTATTATTATTATTATTATTATTTTATTAATCTTATTTGTTACTATTATCAATTATTAATTAGTGATTTATTAATTAATTAAATATTTATTTAATTTAATATTAGGGGCAAAATTGATATTTCCCAATGGTGGGAATAAGATTCTCATTAGCATGTAAACTCTATCAATCACTCATAATCTCCATTCCATTTTTTGGATTAATGAATAGAGTGTGTTGATGGTGTTTTTTAAGCACTATGATATTTAAGAAGTACGGCAGGGGTAAAAGGGTAACTCCCTTCTTGATCGAGACCACTAATGCCGACCCGACCATTCGATGTTGCATACGCCAACGGTAAGGGGCCGAGCACTTGGTGATCAGTGATCGACCACTTAAGCTCGGGTGGACAGGTAGTGTCAGATCGATAACAGCATTCTCAGTTCAGATGACAATTGTAACCGACCTCATAAAGACCGACCAGATAGCGAGATATGCTCCAGATGATAAGTTATCCTATTCTTATGGGATAAAGAGATAAGTTAGCCTATTCTTATGGGGTAAGGAGATAAGTTATCATATTCTTATGGGGTAAGGAGATAAGTTATCCTACTTTCATGGGGAAAGGTTGATGAGTCAGTATCCTAATATGATATGGGAAGTGAATGTAGTTTTCAACTAGGAATCCTTATGGGAAAGGGAAATTGCTTCAACTAGGGAATCCTTGTAAAAGAAGGAATCTGATTTATGCACTATTATAAATAGAAGGGTAGAGTGTGTGTAAGGGGCATCAGAATCAGGATCAGTATCAATATCAATATCATTACCATCAGACTTGTAAACACAAGAGATATCAGAAAAGCATATCTCAGTAATAAAACATCGTCCGTTCTGTGCCCGTGGATGTAGGCTGGATCTGATCCACCGAACCACGTTAAATCTCCTTGTTAATTGGTGTATTTATCTATCTTTTGCCAAATTTACTTTTGGTTCCCCCATAACCGAACAAATTCACTATTGAGGGAGGATTGTCTCGGGAGTAATATTCTCATATTGTCCTGAGACCGAAATCAGCCGTCAACAGTTGGAGTCGTCTGTGGGGAGCTCCAACAAAAAGCAGCTCGCGTGGTAAGACGATGGCAGAAGATGGAAATCACCGGTCGTCAGGGAGTTCAACAGCAGATTGGATGGAGAAGATGGAGGAAAATATGAGGAAAGATAGGGAGGAAAATCAAATCCTTCTAAAATCAATGATGGACAAACTGGAGAGGATGGAAGAGACGAATAATGAGGGGCTTGAAGCCGGAGCCAGTCGGAGAAGAGGCGAAAAAGCGGAAGGCAACGGATCCCAAAAATGTGAGTAAGACCTCTTCTGTTTTAGGCTGACATTTGATTATGCTTGTTTGTTATGGCCCACACAATGGTTTTGATATTTGTTTTACGGCTCGGGTCTGCTCTTGTACCGCCGAGTCCATTTTGTTGATATATGTTTTACTGCTCGGGTCTGCTCTTGTACCGCCGAGACCGATGTCTCTTTCCTGCTCGGGTCTGCTCTTGTACCGCCGAGACCGATGTCTCTTTCTGGCTCGGGTCTGCTCTTGTACCGCCGAGACCAATGTCTCTTTCCGGCTCGGGTCTGCTCTTGTACCGCCGAGACCGATGTCTCTTTCCGGCTCGGGTCTGCTCTTGTACCGCCGAGACCGATGTCTCTTTCCGGCTCGGGTCTGCTCTTGTACCGCCGAGACCGATGTCTCTTTCCGGCTCGGGTCTGCTCTTGTACCGCCGAGACCGATGTCTCTTTCCGGCTCGGGTCTGTTCTTGTACCGCCGAGACCGATGTTTCTTTCCGGCTCGGGTCTGCTCTTGTACCGCCGAGACCGATGTTTCTTTCCGGGTCGGGTCTGCTCTTGTACCGCCGAGATAGATGTTTGTTTCGGCTCGGAGCTCGATTTCGTTCCGCCGACGCCACTTAATTATTCGGCTCGGGGCTGGATTTCGTTCCGCCGAGGCCACTTGGTTATTCGGCTCGGGACTGGATTTCGCTCCGCCGAAGAGGCCATTATGGTTTCTCTCAGCTCGGGGTCGGGTTACGTCCCACCGAGTCTGTCTCTTTTGGACTGAGGACGTTACATTTCCCCCAGTGCCAAGTGTTTTTCTCAGCTCGGGGTCGGGTTACGTCCCACCGAGTCTGTCTTTTTGGACTGGGGACGTAACATTCTCCCAGGGCCAAGTGTTTCTCTCAGCTCGGGGTCGGGTTACATCCCACTGAGTCTGTCTCTTTTGGACTGGAGACGTAACATTCCCCCAGGGCCAAATGTTTCTCTCAGCTCGGGGTCTGGTTACGTCCCACCGAGTCTGTCTCCTTGGACTGGGGACGTAACATTTCCCCAGGGCCAAGTGTTTCTCTCAGCTCGGGGTCGGGTTACATTCCACCGAGTCTGTCTCTTTGGACTGGGGATGTAACATTCCCCCAGAGCCAAGTCTTTCTTTCAGCTTGGGGTCGGGTTACGTCCCACCGAGTCGGCTTCTTTGGACTGGGGATGTAACATTCCCCCAAAGCCAAGTCTTTCTTTCAGCTCGGGGTCGGGTTACGTCCCACCGAGTCGGCTTCTTTAGACTGAGGATGTAATATTCCCCCAGAGCCAAGTATTTCTTCAGCTCGGGGTCGGGATATGTCCCACCGAGAGACTTATCATCGGCATGGGATCGGAGCATCTCCCCCATGGTCGGCCCTCTATTGGTCTGGGGAGGGGACATTCCCCCAGAGCCAAATGTTCTTCTCAGCTCGGGGTCGGGTTACGTCCCACCGAGTCGATCGTCATCAGCATAAGGGCAAAGCATTTTCTCCACGGGTAGATATCGGGATCCTCGTTGACTGAGCACATGAAGGTGGCAGGAAGGACCAGATTTGCAGCCAAGACATTTTTCTCTGCGGTTCCTGGAGTGACCACCGACAGATTCATCGGCACACCATCTTTTTTTATAGTTCCCAGCATCAACTCGCAAACTCGTTACCGAGAACTAGGGGATAGATGTTGATGGTGTTTTTTAAGCACTATGATATTTAATAAGTACAGCAGGGGTAAAAGGATAACTCCCTTCTTGATCGAGACCACTAATGTCGACCCGACCATTCGATGTTGCATACGCCAACGGTAAGGGGCCGAGCACTTGGTGATCAGTGACCGACCACTTAAGCTCGAGGTAGACATGTAGTGTCAGATCGATAACAGCATTCTCAGTTCAGATGACCATTGTAACTGGCCTCATAAAGACCGACCAGATAGCGAGATATGCTCCAGATGATAAGTTATCATATTCTTATGGGATAAAGAGATAAGTTATCATATTCTTATGGGGTAAGGAGATAAGTTATCATATTCTTATGAGGTAAGGAGATAAGTTATCATACTTTCATGGGGAAATGTTGATGAGTCAGCATCCTAATAGGATATGGGAAGTGAATGTAGTTTTCAACTAGAAATCCTTATGGGAAAATGAATCTGATTTCTTCACTATTATAAATAGAAGGGGAAAGTGTAAGTAAGTGGCATGAGTATCAATATCATTATCATCAGACTTGTAAACACAAGAGATATCAGAGAAGCATATCTCAGTAATAAAACATCGTCTGTTCTGTGCCCGTGGATGTAGGTTGAATCTGATCCGCCGAACCACGTTAAATCTCTTTGTTGATTGGTGTATTTATCTATCTTTTATCAAATTTGCTTTTGATTTCCCATAAACAAAACAAATTCACAGTTGGAGGAGGATTGTCTCGGGAGTAAAAAAACCATTATTGCTCCTGAGACCGAAATCAACCGTCAACAGTGTGTGTTTGGCTTATTGATTATCTTACTTTTACTCTCTCATTGCCTTGATATCATTGGAAGTTGAATTACTAAATAAGCATAGCAAATGCAGCACGGAGCAGACTTTGTGATCTTCAAAAATCAAAAATCAAAAATCAACCCCGTTACATTACACACTAAAAAGAAAGATGCCTCGAATTTTGCATATTAATCGAAAAGAGAAGAGACCACTCTACTTTTTATCTCATCACAGCTTTGTGCAGCATCCCTGTAATTAAATTCATGTTTCAATTTCAAAACTGCAAATGACAATTCAGTCATGCCATCTGTATTATAACTAAAATGACTTGTCAATTAATCTACTTTCAGATATTTACATAACAAGTATCTCCCTCCATCTGTCTATGATATACATTTTGGAAGACAAACCATATTCCTATATTCCAAAATAAACAAATCCAAATGCTTTCTTACAATAACAACAATTGATTGAACACAGGTTACAAAAGAATATTACAGTTTCTCAGGAGCCTCTCCCACTCCGTTGCCTCTTTTCTTCTAACGAGGCAGCCTCCTTTAACATATCGGCTGCATCCTTGTGCATGTCCAGCTTCGCAAGGGCAACAGCCTGCATATAAAATGATGTGGACCAATCGGGATAAACACATTGAGCTTGCATTGCATCTCTGAGTGCAGCATCTGGCTGGTCACACATAAGATGGCAAAGACTTCTTCGTGCATACACTGTTGGGGAAACCATGGTTCCCACATCTATGAACTGCATATACAAAATCATAGAAACAGTATGAATTCACCAATCGCTAGCACATATCGACACATCATCTGTTGTTTACTTTGACCAGCTTATCTAGACTTTTATCTTTAATCAATCATTTTAGATCTTGAGATTGGAGTAAGCCTGTATTACTAGGGCTATACCACACAAATCAAATATATCACCCAATCTACATACCGTAATAAAATTCCAATATGCCAGTTTTCGAATTTTCAAGGCAAAGAATAATACCTATGACCTTTGCCCAACCACTTTCACACAAATATCAGTATGTGTAATACAACTCACAATAACTTAACATAAGTATACTCTGTTACTTTTCCCAAAGAACATAAATGGCAAAAGGTAGTATATGAACTAAAAGCCTAGTGTCCTACTTAGTATAGAATGCCAGATCTTCTCCCCTAAGAAACAAATATATACCTGAGAATAGCAATCTATAGCAGTTTTAAATTCCTTTTCCCGGAATGCCACATCCCCACGCTTTCTGGCCTCCAACATATCTCTCATTTGTTGGGTCCACTCTTGAAAAGATAACTATACCAATCCATATAATAAGAAAAAAAATCAGCACATCATCTGAATAGACATCTGCAGATATGCATTATAACATTCATGATACCTCATTGGTTCCTTCATCATCTTTGTAGTGTGTCATCACCAAGATCTGGTGGATGGCTGTAAGGTCCATCCGTGAACAAGCATCACCCATTGGAGAAAGAGGGTGCTGCGGAGTAGGAGGTGCTTCCTCTTGCCTTGGAATTCCCAGTATCACATGAGATGGAACCTACAGAAAAAAAATTATGAACCTCAAATTCTGATGAAATGAAGAAAGCCGTTTTCTATTAAAATACCAATAACACCCCCTCAACTGCTTGCCCTAGAAACAATAATAAGCATACGCAAAAAGCATTCCATCCAACTTCTCAGAAGAGCAAAAACCATTAAGAGAGAATGCCAGACTTGCAAACAATGAAAAGGCTTTTCAAATGCATAACCTCCAGATTACAGAGACCCAACATCAGCTTTATACGAAAACAGTTTGGAAAAAGCCAACACAAGCATGCCATGCTAGTTTTTTTATCCTACTGGCTACTGGTAGAAAGAAATCTCAGCTAACAATCAGCAGAAAACTTGAAGTATACAGGTACAAAAATTTGTGAATACAAATTTACTCCATCTCTCAAGGCAAGATAAATCAGAGATGTGGCAGCCAGTTACGACAAGCAGTTTACTATCAGAGATCATATTGGATTTCTATTCGACTTGATAATATTTTAATCAAAAAATGAAGGGCACAAATGGAACGGACGAGAATGAATAAAAGCAGACATCTTACATCAGGTCTATTTTGTAGGGGAGCAAGAGTAGAAACAAGATCTTTTGTATTTGGCCGCTCCCTAGGTTCATATTGCAAACACCGTGAAGCAAGATCAAAGACCACTGTTGCCTCTTCGGATGAAAAGTTTCCCTCCAAATGTGAATCCATTAAGAGAAGAATATTTTTGCCCCGTATCATATCAAGTGCCTGCACATAAAAAAAAAAAAAAAAAAAAAAAGGGCAAGATAATGACTAAATAAAATCTGTAGAAATCATCTTTCCCACATTAACCAAAATCATCAGCAATTATGTCAGTGAGGCCATTGACCGATGAAGAAAAGAACAGGGTAATTAGGAATGAGATGTTAAACATGGTTCAAAACAACTCAAACTCCATTACTTCTCATCAGTCTCTGTCTAAATACTTCTGATAGACCATCGATTTACTCACTGCACCATTAGCTACAGCATCAATTCAAGTCCAACAGTCTCAACCCCGAGTTTAACTTTGGTTGGTACAGTGTTCAAAACAACCATGTCCCATATCATATATCCAAAAATTGAAGGTTTTTATCCTAAAACACTCACCCAAATAGTCATATTCGCTGAGGATATATATATATATATAACCAAGAAAACCGCAATTAAGCCAGTAGCAAAACAAAACTATCAGTCAAAAGGCACTTGAACTGACGCAGCGCCAAATTCTACTATACAACTACCATCTAACAGCCATATAGACATTTTGATTTTAAAACCCTAATAACTAAAAAACTGGCTAACTAGTCCACAGAGCAAATATGTAACAAAAGAACAGGGTACTGCAAAAAGGGCCATTAACATCCATTTTGAGCAGAAATCCACATTAAAATCCATTGACAGATTCTTTTCCAAAATCAGAACCTTAAATACATGTTTGTTAAAGCTTGCTTACGAAAAATGGAGAATAAAGAGAAAATTAGATACTTACATGACCTGGGGGAATATGCTTCCCACTAAGAAGATCCAAAAGGACAGTGCCGAAGCTGAAAATAACACTTTCTGGAGTGACCCTTCCTACATCATGGATATATATAAATTGAATATATAACACGCGGTAATCTCCAACCACTTGGAAGATTGAAAAGTAAGCATGTCTATAGGGAATGTACATGAAAATAGTTACCATTTCTTAGATACTCCGGAGGTGTATATGCAAGATTTGTGCTGTAACTTTTTCCATCACTACTATTTTTCATCAAGCCAAAACATGAAAGCTGAGGATCACCATTCTGCCAAAACCATCCAAAAAATTACCTGCTTTGCTCATACAAAAATTAAAATATCCACAAACAACAGCATCTTAACACCATAAAATGATATAGCAACTCAAAACAGAGAATATCTCAGCTCGAGAAAGGGATTTGTTGTGCCACCTCATCAAAGAGAACCCTATAGGCATTCAAATCATGGTATAGTGGATGTCCTTCACTACTGCAATAATCTAAAGCTTCGGCAATATACAAAGCAACCCTTAGACGCATAGCCCACTCAATGGTTTGATTCTCCCCTGTCAAGGTAAACAATGTATTATGAATTGATTATGGCTATGAATCAAATATTGCAAAATTCAGAAAATTGCAAACAAATAGAGACACAATAACAGGGATACATGATATATATTCATAACCAAACCAAACCAAACCGGGAAAACAAGAAAGCCAACTGTCAACAAGAAGCAGCAAGCATTCACTCGTTTCTTTAACGTATTTTAAGCACAATACACATCTTTGTGCCAATTTTTCATAATATTGAAGTTTCTTAATACCCAATGCCAAACTCAAGAATATTGCCAAACATCAAGATAGCATTCCTGTGTTATATATTTTAAGTCATGCAGCTTCTCCCAAATGCAGAAAATTACAACTTGGAAATCAACAAGGGTTCTACGTTTCTACTTAATTTCCTAAAGTGTTAGGTAAACTCCCAGTGGCTAATGTTCATGGTTCGAAAAATCGGACGGAGGCCTCGCGATGGTTGGCACCTCGAGGCAATTGCCTTAGGTTCGATTATGGTGCAGAACGCCTTGACGACGTGAGGCATACCGCCTCACTTCGCCTCGAATCAGGGCGTCGCGAGGCGGATCGACTCGAACACCCCGATCCGACCCGCAAAACAATAACCAAATAAAAAAAATTAATATATATTAATAGGGATCCTGAAGTTGGGAGTTTGACTCCCAACTTCAACTCCCATCATTTGAAAAAACCAAAAGAAAAAGGGAAAAAAAAACCTAACCCTAAAATTATAAAACCCACTTGAAACTTGATTTTAGTTTATGTATGTTGAAACTTGATTTTAGTTTAGGTTAGTTTTACTTTTCATTTCTCTTTCAAGTCGATCCCCGATGCTAGGGTTCGGGAATTCCCGAACGGGTAATCGGGACGGGCCAGGAGTCGAGTACTTAATCGAATGGGAAGCCAATCAAAAACTAACTCGTTTGCAAGGAATGGGTACCCAATTCCAGATAGGTACCTATCGGGTAGTTAATTCCCGATGGGTACCCATTCAAAATTAATTACTTTTGTAAGGCATGGGTACCCAATTTCCGACGGGTAACCATCAGGTACTTAATTCTCGATGGGTACCTGATGGGCACCCATTAAATTTTTTATGAATTATGTTGTATTTTTTCGGGTACAGGAATTCCCGAACCTGACCCGAGAATTCCCGTACCCGATCAGGTACATTCAATTTGTACCTTATCGGTCTTGAAATATGTACCCGAATCCGTCCCGGAAATTTCGAGACGGGTTCGGGAATTCTTGTCGGGTTTTTGTCCACCCCTACACCCGATACGTCAGCGCAAGACAATAATCGAACCCAAATGAATTTATGATATTTATATTTTATAACATCCCACATTGATAATTTAACCATCTCATGTTGAATATGTCCAAATTCAACAACATTTGATACATTCTCTCAGTTAGCTTGGGTTTGACATTTGATGCCTATGAATGGATTGCATAGTATTTGAATCTTTCTTTTAATGTCTATTATATGGATTATGTATTCTTATTGACAATTATCACACAATTTTTTTTGGCTGTTGTGTGTTATAATTTTTTTCCCGTATTTGGATTGAGGTTTCCGCCTCAACTGCCTCGAGGCTGTCTGCCTTGCCTCAAAATTGGAAATCGCCTCGCACCGCATATCAAGTTTTCGAACCATGCTAATGTTTCCCAACCACTCAAGCTCACGTACTTATATTTGACAAGTGATTTCATACCACAACAACAGTGGATTGAAAACCTACGACACCTAAACCCCAGTTTTCTAAAAGACGGAAGGCAGTCACCTAGACACCGCCTACTTGACCATCCCGATTTCACTGAAAACAGCAACCTAGGCGGACTGTCAAAGGAAAATCCAAATCTACGGTGGTAGCTTTTATCAGCACGTGATCACCATAATAGGAGTGGCCGATGAATTCTGAATTGAAAGAAGGGATGTGTATTCCGATTGACAACCATAGGTGGTGGCTCATGCGGCTTCCGCACCAGAGGCCGCCGCCCTAGTAGGTTGCTTGAAACTACAAACACTAACCCTAACCCTAATTGAACCCAAATTTTGAAACCCTCAACGTAATTGACCTCAATTTATGAGACTCTAACCCTAATTAATATGAAATTGCCATAACCTAACCCTAGCTGAACTCAATTTGCCAAATCCTAATCTTAAATCTAATTGAACCCAAATTATTAAACCTAATAAAAAAAAATTTGAATAAAAAATAAAACAGCCTAACGGCACCTAGCCAGTATACTAGGCACCACCTAAAAAGCCTAGGCTCCAGGTGCTACCCTACAATACGCCTAGTAGCTTTTTTTAGAACCATGCTTAATCCCAAACATTCCCTTGATTATTCTAAGTTCCATTTCCATTTAACAGGCATAAAATATAATAAGAGTGATTGCATTAAAATTAAGAGGGCAATGAAACATGAAAACCACTAAAATAAAACCCATACAGTGAAATAAATGCTTAGCAAGAGTATCATTCGACATGTACTCGGCCACCAGCAACCTCTCATCCCCATCGCAACAATAGCCAATCAAATTCGCCAGCCTCTTATGCCTCAGCCTACCAATACCCCACGCCTCCTCCTATGATAAAAAATTAGAAACCCTAGAAATGATTAAAATGAACAAAAAAAAAAAAAACTTGAAAATAAACGGCGTACAGCGAACTGTTTGGGATCGGGCCAGGCGAGTTTGGTGAATTTTTTAACGGCGATCCAACGGCGGTTATCATTTCCATCTTGGAGGCGGCCTTTGTAGACGACATTGGGAGCCTTCTCGCCGCTTTCGGAAACGATAAAATCAGAGCTGAAGTTTTTCGTAGCGGCTTTGAGGTCGGCTAACGAGAACTCAAAGAAAGCCGGCGCGCCGTCTGCGCCAGAAGCGGCTACGCCGGAGCCGTCGGTGCCATTAGACGGCTGAGTCGGATGACTCAGGTGATTTTTTGCATTAACCGAGTCGTGTCCTTTCAAGAAGGTTGATTCGCAACAGCCCATAATTTTACTCGGAAGAAACAAACCAGCCAAAACCCCCCCAAGCTCACCTGAAGCTAAATAATATTAGCCGTTTGTATTTTGTTTTTTCAAATTTTATTTTCTTTTTTAACAAAGGAATTTTTTTGTTTGTGTCTGAGTGAGCAGTCGTGAGGGTGAACGTGAAAGAAAAAGAAAGAAGAGACAGAGACAGAGACAGAGACAGAGACAGAGGAGAGATTTAATCAGTGTAAGAGGTGCAGTAGTTTTGCTTCTCCCTGGTTTGTGTTTTTGCTTTTATTTTATTTATTTATTTTATTTATTTATTTAGGCTTTTGTTCTCTATTTTTTTCTTCTTTGCCTTTCTGTACTGACAAAACCTCCGTCTCTCTCTCTCTCTCTCTCTCTCCCTCCTCTTAACTTCTTGCCTTTTTGTCTCATCGTTACTTCTTTTTAACTTCTCGCGATATTTTTAGTCGCGCCCTTTTCACGCGCCATCTTCCTTTGTGGTCTGGTTTGTGTAAGTTACGACTTCCAACTGGAATAAGAAAATTCTAAATTCTGAAATTTGTAATAATTTTTCATCCATTTTAAAAATTGGTTGGAATTTGAGATATTTTTATTTCCGAATAAAAATAGTTTTAAAATTTGAAATAATTTTTTATTTCCATCAAAAATTGATATAAGAATCTAAATAATTTATCATACAAAATATTAAATCAGGATAAGATTGTGATAAATCTCGATCCATTTCGATAAATTACCATTCTTAATTAAAAAAAAATTATATATATATATATATATCCACATTTACTCAGTAATTTTATTACCAGAGAAATCTCTTGGAGAATAAACATTCTTTCAAATGAACAAATGCGACTTCTAATTTATTTTATTTTATAACTTTTTTATTTATGGAGAATCTCTTAGTACAAGTATAGATTTGACTAGTTTATAAACCCTTTTACACTTAACTTATTATAACTTAATGCAGAATGTGAAAAATTAAACATTAATAATTCATTTGAAATAAATACACATTTAATTAACAAACTTTAAATAATTAATAATATAAGAAAACGAAGAGTTTTGAAGAGTTGAGAAATGAAATATTTGAGATTTGAGAATATGAAAAGTTAAAATATTAATAAATCATTTGAAATTATATGTATTTAATTAACATATGTTCAATAATTAATAATTTTAGAATGAAAGGTTTGAAGGATCTAAGAAAATAAAATATTAGTGGTGGAAGAATGTGAAGAATTATACATTAATAATTTATTTTAAATATTAATAATTCATACGCCTACGTGGACGGCCTCAAAAATGAAAACACCTACATGGAAAGCCTAAAAAAGAAGCCATTTCCTAACTTTTATATAATATATAGATTTTAAAGAAAATGGTGTTGTCACTTACAAACATCTATGAAATTTTATATAATTAAAAAGAGTAATATCTTAAATACAAATGTTGGATAAATGCATTAGTTGAATAAAAATAAAAAAAAATAATTAATTTAATAAAAAAAGTAATAATAAACCAATCATATAATACTGTAGCGTCAATTTTGAATACAAATGCTTTTGCATAAAATAATTATTTAGGGAATTCTTAAAAATGTCAAAATCATTAAAGCTCTTTCAATTTAATTAAATATAAATAATTTTTCTTATTTATTCCATCTTAAATAGACATAGGCAAATAATATAATTATATTTTTGTCATTTAAATTCTTTTAAAAAAAAAAAATTACGTAGAGGTGGTGAGTTTATTTTTGGTATTTTTTTCAACTTTAAATTTAAAAACTAAATGGATCCCAAAATATAAAGTCTTTCAAAAAAAAAATTACATATTATTTTGATTTACAAATCATAAGCTTTAACAAGTATCATGGTCGATATTTTTTGATAAAAAAATGAGTAAAAAATGACCCTTACATTTATAAGTTACCGACAATCCATTTTCAAACATTCATATATTTTTCATATAGACTCGAAATCACAATTTATAAAATGTTATATATAGTTAACATTTACATTCAAATTATGAATTTCATAAGGTTAAAAAATAGCCTCAAAATTACCATGTCACAATTGTCACTGTCACAGTCACAGTCACAGTCACATGGTCACAAAATCAAAATCACATAGTCACATTCAATATGATACAGTCACAACTATAGTTATAGTCACATTAAGAATCACATTCACACATACAACTCAGTCATAATATCAGTCAAATAACAATTCTTAGTCACATTTTCCAGTTATAATGATAGTTATAAATATTCAATCACATTTTTTTTTTGTTGGGGCTGGTGCTCTGAGCATCAATTCATATCATATTTATGACCGATTCATGAATAAGAACACTTATTTTTTTCCATAATATTACCTATTTAATTGTAGCACTGTACGGGCCTAATTTGGGCCAAGGGCATTTTTGACTTTTCACTTCAGGCCCTCCACCAGTGGCAGCTCAATCCCTTCAAACAGTAACCCAGAATAGACTTGGTCCAATGACCCAATTACCTTCTCATGCACATGCACAAAGAGAGCCCTACCCAGCAAACCTTTGACTAATCAGTTACCCAAATCTGAAACGCCTGAAATCAAATCTAGAAACTTCCCCACGTAGTTAGCCGTTTCAGACACCTAACTGACAAGCAATTAATGGAGGAATTAAAGCTGACCTCGAAGGAGTCTATAAAAGGGAGAAATATTTCATTATTCAAGGCAGGTATATTATGAGCTCTCATACTTGAGCTCTCTAAGCTTCTTACTCTCTAAACACTGGCCACCGCCCTCACGGCAGTCAACAAAAGTCAAGGTAATATCAAGCCTTGCTCTTCCATTATTTACAGCTCGTCTTCACTACTGACTTGAGCGTCGGAGTGCCTACGGCACCCACCACACCGGTGGGCAGTACTCCCCGCTCATTCTACCTTTATTTTGCAGGATCGCTAGTGCCCTCATACTATAAATTCTCGATTATGGACCTCGGGCGAAAACCAGCATCCACAATTTGGGGCCCACCGTTGGGTCTTAACGATTCATAGCAGGCGAAGATCTCTCAGTCTACGATCTCTTCAACACAGCTACACATGACTTCTAGCAGCGATCAGACATCAGACCCTATGGCCTCTCAATTGGCCATTCTACAAGAACGAATACGAGTCTTAGAGGAGGAAAACTCATCCATGCGAATCTCCAATACGATCCTCCAAAAGCAATTGGAGCAAATTTCTTCAACATTCCAACTTCGTGACACTCCAGGTCATCTCATCAATCCTTCAATCCCAACCAATCTCCAAGAGGTATTCAATAATGTGGCAAGTGACAATTCGTCATCACACAACCATCCACCAAATCAAGAAAGAAGTCAACATATCTCCCCAACCGACCAAGCACGACAAATTACTTCCACCATGCGCAAGGAAATTGAGGAGTTCAAAGATGCAATTCTCACCAGCCTATTTGGTGTCAGACTACCAGAGAGAAAAGGCCGAGCTGGCACGATCTCGGATACTCATTTTTTGGGATCCATTACTTCCATTGAACTCCCACGAAAGTTTAGCCCACTAGATATGAAGCTGTATGACGGATCCACAGACTCGGACGATCATGTGATTGACCGGAGTAAACACACACGTATAACGCAAGCGTACGTATCGTTCAAGTAGTATAAAAATATCGATCCCACGAGGACTTAATATCTCATCTATTAATTTTATGAGGTCAAATGATTACTAGTATCTAACAGGTTGGTGGATTGATTTGAAATGGTGACGATTCTAAATTTAAAAACAAGTAAATAAAATTGTTCGAAAGTAGATTTAAGAAAATTCAATATTAAAAACTATCTAGGGTTGTGATTCATTCTAATATCTTTTAAAAGATGAAGTGATTATTTTATGTTTGTGTAATAAATCAGTTTACTAACCTGGAACACTAAATTATGCAAAAGCCTATGTCGATGGTCAGACGCAAATACCCAGTTTAACCCAATTGAACCATATGTCTATGTCAACCAAATTATCTGAATTCATTAAGTTTAAGTTCCAATTATGGCTACCCCCGTCCGACATATATATGTCTATCATGTAAGGAAATCTATTAAAGGTTTATCTATCCTCAATGAGGATCGTGAGCTATTAAGTCTAAGGCTGAAACCTAAAATCCCTATGTTTAGTTCATTTTAGATTTACCAGATCAATCTTATTGGTGATCAGACAACAAGAAGCATTAAGCTTAAGACTTAATAAGTAAAACTTTAAATTACCCAAACTATAAAATAATCCCTTATAAACCGGTGATATTAAAAGTCATCACAACCCCAGATAACTAATTTAGTTACAACACATAACTAGGGCTAGTAAAATCTTGAAAATAAAAGACATAAAGTAAAAATACGGTAAAGTAAATACTGAAAAGTAAATTACAATAAAATAAAATGCTAAGGTAAAAGGAATTACTTTTACTACTACTAATTTAGATATCTCCCATAATATAATATATAAACTTGTGATAACATTACCAACCATCCATATAGGCGGTATCCTGATTAAGTCAAATTAAGTCCAACCAGCCATTAAGGCGGTAAAAATATTTGTCCATGAACCTGCCATATAGGCGGTAAGAAAGTTTAATGACCAACCGATCAATCTGGCGGTATCCTTGATTAGTCAGGTTTAAACCAGATTAAAATGAATTACCAACCGACCAATCTGGCAGTATCCTTTTTAAGTCAATATTTTAAATAGTGAATATATTATATTTAAGGGAGATTAATCTAAATAGCAATAATAAAATAATTACCTTTCACCCTAGCTGGGGAAGTTACCTCCTCATTGTAAATAGTAAAAACTGTAAAAAGTAAAAAAAAAAAGTAAATTACTATTATTACAAAACGTAATTAAAATTAATTACAAAACTAAAAACTAAAAACTAAAAGAAACTAGAGAGATAAACTTCCTCTCTACATCAAAGAGATGAGAGAGTGTGGTACAACTGAAACTGGAATTTCGCGCTCTATTTATAGGGGTCAGTAGGGGTCGCGCGTCGCGACGCCAAGCTCGCGTCGCGACGCCAGATTATGTCGACATGGCACGCTCTGGTTCGTCGGTTGCAGATTCTGGATAAGGTGATAAGGTGACACGTGGCAAGGTGGTTGGGGCTCAATTATTGTGACACGTGGCGGCTTCTGATTGGTCGGCTAGATTCTTATCCGCCACGTTTCAGATAAGGATTAGAGAGCCAATAATTGATGCTGACGTGGCAGTGACGTGGCGACATGTGGCAGAGTGACTGTCGGCACCATAGAATTGCGACACGTAGCACTTCCTAATTGGCTGATGATGACATTGTAGTGACGTGGTTGTTTGACTCGGTCAACCTGGTGATGTGGATGATGACGTGGAGTGACACATGGCAACACGTGGCGATGGTGACTGTCGGCACTGAAGGATGCTGACACGTGGCACGGCGCATGTTAGCAGATTGGCCGTGATGGTGACACGTGGCACGGCGCATGTTAGCAAAGTCAAACTTTTCTCAGATTCTGATTTGTGGACCCGGCGCACGTTAGCACTGTTCAGCGCACGTTAGGCATCGTGACGCTGAAGGTTTAGGGTCGCGACGCGGAAAATTACCAAAATGCCTTTTTTTTCCAATTTTCACTGTTTTGGTCCAAATCACCTCCAGAATGTCCTGAAACTTTATTTATCTACAAAATAACACAAAACACATTAAAATATCCACAAAACTCAAGAAACTATACAAAATATTAGGTTAAATGAGTGGGAAATAGTGATAGATTTACCACTCATCACACCCCTAAACCTAACATTTTGCTAGTCCTCGAGCAAAACACAAAATAAAATAACATAATAAAATTTAACTAAGCCAATTTCGTAGGGATCACGGTTGCATTTAGCGTATGCAACAAGCCTTTAAACCCCTAGGTGTCCCTAGTGGACGAGTTGTAGTCTCGTGAGGGTTTACAGCACAAACATTTTACAAAAGTAAAAAGGTAGTGAAACTAATGCACACAAAAGCAAAAAGACAAGCGAAAAGAGAATAAAGATGTTAGTGACTAATCAGGTGAAACTTCTACTCCAAGTTACTAATTGTTTTCTTTCTTTCTAAATTACTGAATAAGTAAATTCTCCGATTATATTTATCATTCTCCATATACACAACCAACAAAATATTAAACAATTCATTTTTGCCCACAACAGTCATAAGTGTAGTTGAAAAGAGAGTAATATTTTTGTCTTAAAGTTCTATCAGATTTCACACATTTTTTGTAGCAATGGAATAATTTTTCTGATTTTTTTTCTTTGATTTTGTTTTCTCTATTTTTATTTATTTATATACAATATCTTCCATCTATGTAACGAGTGTTGGGTCGGTGGCTCCCAAACCAGTTGGCTTTAGGGCACCAGGTGTTAAGACACTCCTAAGGACTTAATTACTCAGACTTCGGATATTTTTGCAGCATCTTTGATCCATGTAGCGAGCTTTGGGCCAGTGACTCCCAAACCAGTTGGTTTTAGGGCACTAGATGTTAAAACACCCTTACAGACTTAATAACTCGGATCTCAGATGTTTTTTTTGTTTCCATTGCTTTTTTGAGATGCTTCCTCCAATTAAACTAGAGCACTGAATATTACAAATTTTTCAATTTTAACTCATGTCTGTATGTTACTATGCATGTTGATAATACCTGTCACGTGTCAGATAAGGATTAGAGAGCCAATAATTGATGCTGACGTGGCGACACGTGGCAGAGTGACTGTCGGCACCATGGAATTGCAACACGTAGCACTTCCTGATTGGCTGATAATGACGTGGCTGTTTGACTCGGTCAACTTGGTGATGTGGATGATGATGTGGCAATGACGTGGAGTGACACGTGGCGATGGTGACTGTCGGCACCATAGGATGCTGACACGTGGCACGACGCATGTTAGCAGATCGGCTGTGATGGTGACACGTGGCACGGTGCATGTTAGCAAAGTCAAACTTTTCTCAGATTCTGATTTGTGGACCCGGCACACGTTAGCACTGTTCGGCGCACGTTAGGCGTCGATACGCTGAAGGTCTTGGCGTCGCGACGCGGAAAATTACCAAAATGCCATTTTTTCCAATTTTCACTGTTTTGGTCCAAATCACCTCCAGAATGTCCTGAAACTTTATTTATCTACAAAATAACATAAAACACATTAAAATATTCACAAAACTCAAGAAACTATACAAAATATTAGGTTAAATGAGTGGGAAATAGTGATAGATTTACCATTCATCAGTGATCCATTACAAATACAATATGATGTCGACTGATCTAGCTCATCATCAATGGGAGGTGGAATGTGCATAGGATTTGGAGAAACATTAGATGGTCATGCCCTCACCTGGTTCATCAATCTCCCATACAAATCCATCGAGTCTTACCAACAACTAGCAGATAAATTTGTGGAGCATTTTGCAAGTTTTTGCAAGCTTGAGAAGACCACCAATGACCTCAATGTCATCCAGTAACGAAGATGGGAGTCCTTGCGAAGCTACGTGGCTCACTTCAATAAAGATAGGATAACAATCCCAGATCTCCATCAACCTACTGCAGTGGAATCATTCATAAATGGATTAATTTCATAAAGTGGACTCTATAAAAAAAAACTCACCAAATTTCGGTGCTACACAATGGATCAAGCCATGGCTCGGGCCCACATTGAGATCAGGTGGGAGGAGGATAAGAGGAACAATAAAAGAGGAAGCTCTACCAACCATCACAATGAAAGAATCTTGAATCCTCCTAAGCGACCTAATAAATGATGTGCTAGCAATATATCTCAATAAAATGTCACTTGATGCGATTAGAACACAAAAAGGAGCCATAGGCCACCCATTATCACCTTGGGCACATCATAGCTTCCCAAACTAGTATTCATTGGTAACTATAAAAAAATTATCCTTCACAAAACTCCAACTTAGGGAGAAACTTGTTTGCTCCAATCAACCACATAAACCATCATTCGGCCCAATCGACATACTTCTCCCAGTCGACATGTCAATACCCTCATATCCTCCAACATACCCAATCGACAATAAATATTCTCTAGAAATGTCTTTCATTCCAGATTACATGGAAAGATTATCATATTCTCCATACGACAATGTGGATACCCGTCAACTCCACACTACATGGATGAATTGTCATCTCTTTCAGACGACATGAGAAGATAATTATATTCGCCATACTACATGGATGGATCACCATCAACTCTAAACTCCATTCAACCATAGTCTCATGGACCTCCATCAAGTTTATGGGTCTCCATCAGATCCATTCGATAGTAGTCTTATGAGCTTCCATCAGGTCCATTCAACCATAGTCTCATGGACCTCCATCAAGTCCATTCGACCATAGTCTCATGGACCTTCATCAAATCCATTTGTCCCAACCGACATGCTCTCCAAACAACAGGATCAAGGTGCGTCCCTCAGTAGAACACATTTCCTACCATTCACCTCATACGACGATGCAAAGAAGACTTGGCATGAAGAAGATGTCCTAGTCGGTATCACACAAATTAAGACTTGGAAAGAGCATCCCACTTGACACTACATAGAGACTTGGTGTGAAGACTTTCCAGTCAACATGCTTGTATGAAGACTTTGCAAGATGTCTTTGTCGACACTACGTGTATGAAGAGTTGGCTTGAGGAAGATGTCTCAGTCGACACTATGTGTATAAAGAGTTGGCATGGGGAGGATGTCACAATCGACACTACATGTATGAAGATTTGACATGAGGAAGATGTTTCAGTCGACACTATATGTATGAAGAGTTGGCATGAGGAAGATGTCACAGTCGACACTACGTGTATGAAGAGTTGGCATGAGGAGGATGTCTCAGTCAACACTACGTGTATGGAGAGTTGGCATGAGGAGGATGTCCCAATCGACACTACGTGTATGAAGAGTTGGCATGAGGAGGATGTCTCAGTCGACACTACGTGTATGAAGAGTTGGCATGAGGAAGATGTCTCAGTCGACACTACGTGTATGAAGAGTTGTCATGGGGAGGATGTCTCAGTCGACACTACGTGTATGGAGAGTTGGCATGATGAGGATATCACAGTCGACACTACGTGTATGAAGAGTTGGCATGAGGAAGATGTCTCAGTCGCACTACGTGTATGAAGAGTTGGCATGATGAGGATGTCACAGTCGACACTACGTGTATGAAGAGTTGGCATGAGGAGGATGTCTCAGTCGATGCTACATGTATAGAGACTTAGCATGAGGAGGATGTCTCATTCAACACTACACATATGAAGCTTGGCACTTGTTAAGGGTCTCATTCGACACTACACATATGAAGCTTGACACTTGTTAAGGATCTCAATCGACACTATACATGTGAAGATTGTCACTTATTAAGAATCTCAGTCGACACTACCATGTGAAGCTTGGCACTTGTTAAGAATCTCAGTCGACACTACCATGTGAAGCCGGACACTCGTTAAAGATCACACTCGACACTACAGATCCCATTCGACACTACATATATGATCTTGTAGAATGAAGAATAAAGACCCTCATTGACCTTTGTCAGGTCTTGTAGAGTGAGGATTGTAGAATGGGGAATGAAGACCCTCATTGACCTTTGTCAGGTATTGTAGAGTGAGGATTGTAAAATGAGGAATGAAAACCCTCACTGACCATTGTCAGGTATTGTAGAGTGAGGATTGTAGAATGAGGAATGAAGACCCTCACTGACCATTGTCAAGTCTTGTAGAGTGGGGATTGTAGAACGGGGAATGAAGACCCTCATTGACCTTTGTCAGGTCTTGTAGAGTGAGGATTGTAGAATGAGGAATGAAGACCCTCATTGACCTTTGTAAGGTCTTGTAGAGTGAGGATCGTAGAATGAGGAATGAAGACCCTCACTGACCTTTGTCAGGTCTCGTAGAGTGAGGATTGTAGAGAGAGAAGTGAAGACCCTCATAGACCTTCATCTGGTCCAGTCGATCATAGCCTCATTTGGACCTTCATCAGGACTAGTGGAGACCTTCATAGACTTTCATCAAGTCTAGACGATATTGAAGACTCCCCTGGTCCTTTGACCCGTAGTATGGGATACATCGAAGACTCCCCTGGTCATTTGACCAATAATATGGAGATTATCCTGACTTTCACCTGATTCAGTCGAATGGGAACGTTCCCTGTGGCTCATGTAGAGTCATGTTCAAGACCTGACCTTCATCTGGTCCAGACGACATTGAAGATTCCTCTGGTCCTTTGACCCGTAGTATGGGGATTATCCTGACCTTCATCTGGTTCAGTCGATTAGGGACATCCCCCAAAGACTCACTTTAGGCCTAGCCCGATTTCTCCCAAACAGTATTTACAGGCCAAGATTGGGCCAATGGTCCGATCCATTTCAAGCCTGATTTAACAGGTAAGCAAATAAACTCCATTAAATCACACCTATTATATCCATTTTCAGTAGACAAAGCACATGCACTTCCTAGGGGTGGGCAAAAAAACCGACCGAACCGAACCAAACCGCAAACCGAATTTATGGTTTTTTTTCTAACGGTTCGGTTTGCGGTTCGGATTGGCCTACCCCAAACGGTTTACGGTTCGGTTCAGGAGCTAATCCGAACCGCACCTGTTAAACCGAACCGAACCGTTATAATTAAAAAAATTATATATTTTTATAAAAAAATTTTGTATTTTTCTTTTAATTTTATTCTATGTTTTCTTTTTATTAGTATGTTAATACTTTTATTCTTAAATTTTTTGTTAATACTTTTATTTTTCAATTTATTTGTTAATACTTTTATTCTTAAATTTTTTGTTTTATGGTAGCATCATTATTCTTGAAAGTAATATGTTGGATTTGTCTCTTAATTAGAACGATGGTAGCATCATTATTTAAGGTAATTTTTAAAAAATACAAGAATTAATTGTGCCTCATTTTTCAATCCTTAATGGAGTGCATGTGTTCCCTGGAGTCACAGCTTACACCCTAACACTTCATACTATTTGTTGGATATACTAGTTTTTTTTTTTGTCTTCACTTAAGTGGATGAAAATTTGTTTTAAATATAATAATCCGTAAACCGAACCGAACCAATCCGTAAACCGCTGGTTTAAAAAAATTTCAATCCGAACCAAATCGTTATTGAATGGTTTGGTTTGAGAAGTAAAAAATCTGAACCGTAAAATATGGTTTAGTTCGGTTTTTAGCAAAAACCGAACCAAACCGAACCGCGCCCACCCCTAGCACTTCCACATGCAAAGACGTTCAATCATCGAAAGTTTAATCATCAGGTTCAGTTGACTGGGAACATTCCCCCTGACTCATGTAGAGTCAAGTTCAACATTTGACCTTCATCTGGTCTAGAAATATTGGAAGACTTCCATGGTCCTTGACCAGTACTATGAAGATTTTCCTGACCTTCATCTGGTTTAGTCGATTGGGGACATCCCTCATGGACTCCTGTCGAGTCAAATGAAGACATAGACTTCCCTCAGTCCATACGACAGTGTAGCATGAAATTACTCTTGAACCATCATCTGGTTCAGTCAACCGGGGACATCCCCCATGAACTCTTGTCGAGTCAAGTTGAAGACCTGGACTACTCTTAGTCTAGAAGACATTGAAGGCTCTCTGTCGTATGGAGTTAGGGATGGCAGGCAGACCCGGACCCGGCTCGGGTCCGCATGGACCCGGAAGATCCGGGTCCGGTTAGACCCGGATCCGCTTAAAAAAATTGCGGATTCGAGTCTTATTCGCATGGACCCGCATCTTTCCGGGTCCGGATGAATCCGGACCCGGTTACCCGGGACCCGGAAAAAAAAAAAAAAAACTGGATTTACTCATAAAAGCTGTGTGGCTTTTGAGTGTGTGCTGTGTGGCTTTTAGGGAGGCAGCAATGTGAGTTGTGAAGGCTTTATTTGGTGGCTTTATTTGTTATGTGTTCGTGAGAAGAGGCTGTGAGTGTGAAGGCTGTGTGAGTGTCTTATGTGCGTGGCTTTGAGGTTTATCGTCTCTTGCGTTTGTGTTTTAGTCATTAGGGTAAAAAAAAAAAAAACTGCCAGTGCGGATCCCGGGTCCGGATCCGGGTATACCTGGGTCCGGATCCGGGTATACCCGGGTCCATTCCGGGTCTACCCGGGTCCGGACCCGGAAACATTTAACCGGGTCCATATCCGGACCCCGGGTCCATGAAGCGACTTGCGGATCCGGACCGGAATTTGCCATCCCTATATGGAGTACACCCTGAACCTTCATCAGGTTCAGTCAACTGTGGACATCCCCAATGGACTCTCGTCGAGTCAAGTTGAAGACCTGGACTATTCTCAATCCAGACGACATTGGAGACTCCACTAGTCCATAACCAGTGGCATGAAGTATGCCTTAAACCTTCATCTGGTTCAGTCAAGTGGGAACATCCCGCATGGCTCTTAAAGAAACAAGTTCAAGACCCAAAATTACCTACGAATATTTTCTCATATTTCACTTCATACGACATGCTTGACAGATACTCTCCAAGTCAAAGACTTCTTGACTTAAAGAGTAGGGGACAAACTGTACGTGCCAAATTTGGGCCAATGGCAACATCGTCTTTTCACTTTAGGCCTAACCCGATTTCTCCTAAACAATATTTAGAGGCCAAGATTGGGCCAAGGGTCCGATCCCCTTTCAAGCCTGATTTAACAGGTAACCAGATAAACTCCATTAAATCACACCTATTATATCCCTTTTCAGTAGACAAAGCACATGCACTTCCACATGCAAAGACGCTCAATCATCGAAAGTTTAACCATTTTAGCATGTTGTGGGGGCCACTTCCATAATTTAAATTCCTATTCCAACTGTAAAGTGGCACCTCTAAAAACTATATAAAGAAGAATAATTCATAAGTGAATGAGAGAGATATGATACTTGAGCTCTATAGGCTTCATAAACACCGGCCACCGCCCTCACGGCAGTCAACAGACGTCAAGGTAACTTCCGACCTTGTTCTTCTATTATGTACAGCTTGTCATCATACTGACTTGAGCGTCGGAGTGCCTACGGCACCCACAACATCGGTGGGCAATACTTTTAGTTCATTCTACCTTTGTTTTGCAGGATCGCTAGTGCCCCCAACCTATAAATTCTCGATTGTGGATCTCGGCCGAAAACCAACATCCACAGAACCCAGTCTTCAAAATTATACTGTGGGCACCTCCTAAGTAGATATTTAAAGCGCTCCTAGACCTCATACAGATTTTCAGTCTCCAACTGCCTAAATATGATAATTTCTGTTCTCAGTGGGCTGATTTAGCTGGTGGACAGAACCTCACAAGAAATGTTGTAGCCATATTCTGCCATGTCATGATGCTCCCCGTCGGAATAGATTGTAGCCAACCCCTCACTTTATCCCTCAAAGAGAATGGGAACAAGCGTAGCCTGATGGTCTCTTTAGTGACTCCATTCATCTTTATTGTATCTTTCATCTCCAAGGACATCCATAAATGCACGTTGGGATCCTCTACAGCTGAACCCTCAAACTGGTTCTTTTGTACCATGTTGATCAATGCATGTTTTAGCTCAAAGTTATTGGCATTGACTGGTGAGTGCGCAATCAAAGAATAGTTATCGTCAATGATTGGTTTAAAATGATCTCTGATTGCCACTTGGCGTGTGTTGTTCTCTATATTTTCAGTTGTCATTGCTTCTTTCTCAAATTTCCTTTATTTCCTTAGTCTTATCGATGTTCTTTCTATTTCTGGATCAAATAGAAGCGAGTCAAGACCTGTGGATCTTCGCATTCACTGAAGCACAGAAAGATACGAAAAAGTACCAAAATAAAAATAAAAATATTAATAAAAAATAAAAAATAAAAATCTAAATTAAGGTTAAGGTTATTTGGTAATAGTATTAACGTGAATTAAATTAACGATCCCCGGCAACTGCGCCAAAAACTTGTTGTGATATTTTATATCGTACCGTAAGTGTACGGTATCAAGTTTTAGTAAAGATAAGTGAAAAATATCGAACCCATAGGATTATATTCAACTCACACTAAGTACTATAATTAGTAAACCTAACTTTATATAGAAAGTGACTAAATTTAGATTAAAAACTAAATAATTAAGAAACAAAATATTTGATAAAGATAAACCAGGATATGCGAGATTCTAGAGTTTGATTTCACCTAACTATCCCCTATGTTTTTGCTATGCCAATCAATCCTTATTCAGTTGCATTGTTTATAAGCCAACCCTAAATTATTTTAACTCCCTCTCCCAAGTGCCGAGTGAATATGTTATCAATTACAGACTTCGACATCCCTATAAAAATATAATAATTAACAACTTATTACATTTTGTGATTCTTTGTTAACGACTTCAAAGGGATTATAGATTCTCTCGAACTCTACAAATCTCCTAGATTATATTCTCTATATCCTATTCAAAATCCCATTTCCTGAGTGCCAAATTCTAAACATGTACCATCTCAATTTATGGCCAACAAACAAGAAGCATTAAATGCAAGAGAATATAAATAAACTGATTCAAAACTTTATAACAATTAAATTGGCAATCAACACATAGGTTCAAACATATGTTACATCATCCTCTAGAATAATAGAGTTAGTTCATGACCAAATAATAAAACAATGAAAGCATAGTCAAGAACATAATGGACATCATTATAGTTTAAAGAAAGAAACTAGAAGATTAAACCCGAATCGAATTCCTTCGTCTTCGGATGTCACCGCCTTCATCTCTTATTGTCGCTCTTTAATATTCCTTCTTGGATCTCTCTAAAATATGTGTTTAGAACACTTTGGTTGTGTATTAGTCTCCCTCTTTAGGGTTTTGAACGATCTTATGTATTTATAGGGAAATTCTAGAGTCATTGTGCATGTAAAATACGACTTTATTAAGATTCTCGGCTTCTGTCGCAGCGTCGGAATTGGCTTTGTGACATCTAACTCTCGAGAAATTTATATGAAGCCATCAAAGATGAGTGTTTTCTGCATTTTCTACTTTCCTGCATGCTTCCGATGTGTCTGTAAGGTCCCAAAATAAGTCCAATTGCTCCAAGATCCATGTTCTAATACGTCTTATCAATCAAACATAAAACAAACTATAAAATACATTAAATGATACAAAAGTTAATAAAATAATAAGTTAAGAATGCATGAATAAGTGGGTATAAACCGCACTTATCATGGCTTGATGAATGTCAACTGAAACCTAAGTTTTCTAATCTACCAACGAGAGATAAACACAATATTTAAATCAGATAACCGAGCTATGAGGATACCTGGCTGAACTTCATGCACATCACTCCAAATAGGACAAACTTTGAGCCGACTTTCTTCTAAAAGATAGCGCCAATTCCTTTTGTTCTCTAGTACTTCGAGTAAGTGCTTGTGTAGGACACAGAAATCGGCGACGCTGTCCCGGGCTCGCGGCCCGGTCGGGAGTACGGAGTAGCCCGCGGGGGACTAAACCAGAGAAATAAAATGGAGTCACCACCCAGTGTGAACTGGGAAATGATTTAAGGCCGTACTCACCCATCGTAAGGGAAGACCTCAAACCGTTGGGTTCAGAATGGTCCCTTACTTATGCCTCTTGTAATGAACGGATTTAAGCGATAATATAACCAAGTCTACGCAACATACATACGCAAGAATAACCTACATCTAAGTTTGCATACAACCTATATCTAAGTTTGCATGCATAAAAGTAAGTGAAATAAAGGCAAGCACACAGTCTCATTAACACATTAAATAGATAAATGCGGAAATATAAATAGATGATAATTGTCTAAGCGTAAATAATGAAATGATATGATTAATCATAGAGTGCAAAAGAAATGATCAAAGAAGCAAACATGCATGAAATGTGACGAAAAGAAGTCTGTGCACTGTATGTACGTTCGCGTAGCGTTTGAAACGCGTTCGAACGGTAAACAGAATGTTCGCGTTAGTATAGCATTCGGAAATGTATTCGAACGGGACAAGGCCTGATGCATGATAAAACAGAATACGTGCTCGTTCGAGTAGCGTTCTGAAATGCATTCGAACGTAAATGAAACAGAATGTTCGCGTTCGTATAGCGTTCGGAAACGCGTTCGAACGGGGTAAGACCTGATGCATGATAAAACAAGATAGATGCGCGTTCGAGCAGCGTTCGTAAACACGTTCGAACGGAATGAGGTAGAATGCATACGTTCGTGTAGCGTTTGGAAACGCGTTCGAACGAGATTACCAAAATGGCATCTGAAATGACACAAACACATGCATTTATAAACAAATACACAATGTAGGACTTTGTATGCCTGATTGAACATATTTCACATTCAATCGAGTGTACTTCGTCCGGCTCGGTAAAACATCGTGGTAAATGTAGCCTTTAGGCATTTCCCTCGAATGGAGGACCTTTAACCCACCCTAGTTAGCCCATGCGCATTAGATTACAATGCATGAATAAATAAAGAGATAATATGCGAAAAATAAATAACGGAATAATAAAAGGCGCGGTAAAATATCATGGTAAATGTAGCCTTTTAGACTTTTTCTCAAATAGAGGACATTTAAACCAACATAATTAGCCCATGCGTATCAAGTAACAATGCATAGAAGATAAATAAAGCAATAATATGGGACCTTGTATGCTCGATTTAACTTATTTCACATTCAATCGAATGTACCTCGTCCGGCGCGATAAAACATCGTGGCAAAGGTATCCTTTAGGCATTTCCCTCGAATAGAGGACCTTTAATCCACCCTAGTTAGCCCATGCGCATTAGATTAACAATACAAAAAAAACACATAGAAAATAGATAGCGGAACAATGAACACAAGAATGCCTAAGACATGATAAAAGAATCTGTCCAGAATGTCCGCGTTCGTGTAGCGTTCGGAAACGCGTTCAAACGGGGGCGAGGCAGAATGTGTGCTTTCGAGTAGCGTTCGGGAACGTGTTCGAACGGGATGGCGAAAGTGGCATCCATAATGCAGTAAACACATGCAGGAATGTTTCCCCAAGCGATACGTAGAGTTGTATCCCAAGTACAGACCGCACTACCGTCCATTCGGATTCGGCTACGGAATTTATGTCTGGGTTTCCATCCGATATATCACGAGAGGCAACATTCAAGCGTTAACACGATGCAATCATAAAAATGGACATGAGGTATGATAATGCATATAACAACACATAAACAAAGAAAGAAACATGCGGAATGATAAAGAACTAATAATATGAAATGAATGTGAGATGAATAGATAAATGAACGTTAAAGAAAGATGTGACCAAGAATTTGATCATCTTTGATATAGGACCTCGCACACCCGGTTGGACATATTTCATGTCCAACCGAGCGTGCCGCATCCAAACTACAAAATAAAAAATAATAAAAGGTGCCCTCATGTCTTACCTTTTAAATCGCTCCTCGGAAGTGCGTCACGTCGTCGCCAGAAGGGTTACTGCTCCGCAACTTTTCTGGTTTTCTGGTCCACTATTTTCCTTCGCCATTCTGCTATTTCGTCCGCGCTTTCCTCACTGTTTTTGACATTTTCTTCACTGCTTTGGATGATTTTTTTGCTGCTGCATCGGGTCGTTATTTAGGGACTGGTTTTGATGATTGCAAAGGTATTTGGGGACGGTTTTATGCGGCTGTTTGGGGGGTTTTTTTATGGGGTGTTTTATGCGGCTATTTGGGGGAATTTGGGGACTGTTTTTTTACAGTTTTGGATGGCTGTTTCAGGGCTGTGTTTTTGGTGATGAATGGGGTTTTAGAGGTCTGTTGGTTTCGGTGGTGCAAGGGTGTTTGGTGGACTGTTTTTGTGGCAATGGATGGCTGTTTTGGGAGTGTTGTTTCACGGTAATGGAGGAGGAATTTCTTTGTGTTGGGTGTGAATGTCCTTGCTAGAGAGATGAGTGAATGTCTAAAGGGGAATAGGGTTGGCTTGGGTCTCTTTTTATAATGGTGAGCCTAGGTTTCCTTGTGTGTGTATGGCTTAAAAAAGGGAATAAAATAAAGTAAATATGGGGTGTATTTAATTTAATTATTTAAGGAAGTGATCTTGTGTATTTTTGGTGGGAGAATATCTTTAAATTGGTAGGTGATTTATTTAGATTGGTTTTAAATTGATTTGTTTTATTTAATTTATGAAGGGGGATTTGATTTGATTTGATTTGATTTAATTAGGAAGGATATCATCTTGATTTGATTTGATTTAATTTAATTGGATTTAATTTAATTTAATTTATTTGGATTTAATTTAATGTGTTTTAAATGTTTTGATTATTTTTGGATTGAGCTTGGTGGGCTAAATGAGCTTTGGATGGGCTTGGGCGTGTCGCTAGCAGTAAAACAGAAATACTGATGGTCGTTCGAACGCTTATTCGGACACTACACGAACGCCCGCAATCTGTTCGCCGTTCGAACGTGTTTCCGAACGCGGCACGAATGCACATGCAGTGAACATGCGAATTAAATTTGACGACGTACTTATTTTGAATTTCCCTTTACGACGTCCATTTCCCGCGACTTCCGCAACTTATCGGGTAGTGCCTCCATACGAGGCTCATCATTGAGCTTTCATGCAAAAATGCAAGTGTCTACAGCTTGATCCTCATCTCGATCACAAATCTGGGCTTGATGGTTCTATTTAGAGAAGTGCTTGTAAAAAAAAGTAACATTACAAATACGAAACTAACAACTAAAAGACCATGAAAGGAACCTCACTCACACGAAGTAGCCCAGTGAGAAAGGATCCTCACAGGTCCAGCCGACCTAAAGATAACATCACCCCTAGTAAAGAAATAACCGGCCTTCCAGTCACCTCTATCATACGTGGTCAGATCAGTCACTAGATATTCATCATTAGCCACAAGAATATATGGTATCCCATCTTTTCTGAAATATGATCATTCAAATAATATGAGTATAAAAGATCATTTTATTTAAAAGGCACCCCAAGATAATGAATCAAACACTCTACTGCCAACAGAATTCTCTATGTGTTTGGCATCAATTGTGAAGGTGCGACCCTAAAGTGGTCCAACGCTTCCCAAGCCAGACGAAGAATATGGAAGCAGAAGCCATCTCTGAAAGGAACTCATAGAAGCCTATCCATCGAGGAACAACCCAGTCGATCTTTTCTCTTGGAGAAGGCAACCTCGGCTCTATGGATTCTGGGATCCGATATCTCAAACGTATCCGCCTCAGAACAGCGACGTCGAGCCGACACTGTGGATCCTTATAAAAGATATTAGTATCGCGAACACTTGACGATTATGGTTGCGACCCATTTGCTCGCACCTCCCCAGAAGTACAAGCCTCTACTCCAGATGACCGAACTTCCCCAACTTTCCATAAATGGATCCCAATAGACACTGCTTGATGATGATCAACACTCGAGTCCTCCGCTCCCTGAGAACTACTGTCTAAATCTTCTACTATCCTCAATACACCTTCAGATGGAGACCACCGAGGGTCTAACAGATTAAAACCTCAATTATTAGACTCAGATTCATTTCCATCTGACATCTTGAGGGAAACACTCAGAAACAGGCCTCCTAAAGGATGCTTCCCTAAAACAGATCAAAACTTCCCCAATCCATAAACACAATTCTATCTATGAACCCTTATCTATAAGAATCAAATCTACCTACTTCAAAAAGAACATCAAGAACAAGCATTTAAAAAAAAAACAAGGAAAGTTACATTGAGAGGGAGCTCCTATAAACATCTCACAAACTTGGAAAATATATATTTTTAATTTTAAAAATGTGTATTTTCATTTAATATTCAAATTTAAAATGAGTAATTATAATTTTTCATCAAAAGTTAATAAATTTTGAGTGAAAAGATGTAACCTCGAACTTAAATTATATCATTTCAATAGTAATCTTCCATGTACTTTATATACAACCCATGTGCCATAAGTTAATGGTTAATGGAAAAATGGATATACACAATTTCATTAATCTATTTACATAAATATTTGTCAAAGATTAAAAGACATTATTTTCTACATTGCTTTTAAAGTATAAATATAGAGTTTCAATCATTGGTGGTTCAATGTACTTATGTATTGGAGTGTTACCTATATAAGGAGTGATCATTGTATCATTGAAGACTACAACAGCAAACCATCAATATCAGTGTGGGATTGAAATCATCTTAAGGTTAAATAATTTAATTCTCGTCTTGATCAAATGAGAATTCGAGAATTCGAGATCTCATATCATATGATATAAGATTCAAGACAATTTTTCATTTTGATTAAAAATTTTGATCAAGATTTGAAATGTTTTTACATCACAAATAAAAAAAAAAATCATATCTTCTAAAATCTCATTTTTTTAATATAAAAATATAATTTTCAATCAAAATCCATATCCATTTAATTCGGAATTTGAGATGAAAAATTTTCAAAATTAAAAAATCGATAAGAATTGGAATATATAATCAAGGAGGAACTGAAATTAATAAATTTCGGTCTGCGCCGATTTGCGAACACTAATCTGCAAGCAACCTTTATTTCCAAGCTTCATGTTTAATTAATGACCCGGAAAAACGTGGTGTGCACGTGCTCAATTGCAAAAGGCTAAAAGTTAAAAGAGGCCCGTTTCATTGGGCTTCAAAAGGCCCAAACAGAGAGAGAAATGTAAAATTAAGAAAAAAAAAAAAGAGGAAAAAATATCGAAGCTGCTGTTAAGGCTTTTGCTGATTGACTCAGCTCCGAGCTTTGGTGAACCGAAGCGTAACAATGCAAGGAGGATCTTCAGGCATAGGCTATGGACTCAAGTATCAGGTAACTCACAAAACTCAATCAGGCGTTTTCAAATTTTATAAACCCTAATTTGGATTCTAAATTTTTTCTTCTCACACAGGCTAGATGCATATCAGATGTCAAAGCAGACACAGATCACACCAGCTTCCTCACTGGAACTCTCAGCCTCAAAGAAGAAAACGAGGTTTAATTTCTTCTTTTTATTTATTTATTTTTTTTTTTTTTACAAATCAATTTTTATCTATGCTCCAATTTTACGTAATTAGATTTAATGAATTGAGAATGTATTAGGTGCATTTGCTTCGGCTTTCATCCGGTGGTACCGAGCTCATTTGCGAGGGTTTGTTCTCACATCCTAACGAGATCTGGGACCTCAGTTCTTGTCCGTTTGATCAACGCATTTTCTCAACTGTGTTTTCCACTGGTAACCGTTTGATCTCTACATATGTAATGTTTGATTAATATATTTTCGATTCTTGTATTTATTTTGTTTGATTTGTTATTGAAGGTGAGTCATATGGAGCAGTGATATGGCGAATTCCTGAATTATACGGCCAGCTAAATTCACCTCAGTTGGAACGAATTGCTGCTCTTGATGCACACGTTGGTAAGATTAATTGGTGAGTTTATTAATCGTGGTTTTACAATTCTGTGCTCAGACACTCAAAAAGCTTGACAACTATATTTTAAAATTTGGGGATACTTGATGAAATTGTGTAATTTCTGCAAATTAATACACAATGTGGCTAAATCTGTTAGATAGACATATATCAGGTATTATATTGCAATTTTTCAACAAATATAGTTTGGGTATACAATGTGTGATCAATAAAAACTTGACTGGTCTATTTTGCAAATTTAAAACTCTGTTACTGTTTGTTGAATTAAATGTAATTGTATTTTATGATTACTTTTGGATTGCAGCTACTCTTTTATTGTTGCATATTTTGTATTTTACTCGATTTATATGCATATCCTTGATAGTGTTCTTTGGTGGCCATCTGGAAGACATGATAAGTTGGTCAGCATAGATGAGGAAAATATTTTCTTGTGGAGCTTAGATTGTTCAAACAAGACTGCCCAGGTAAAACTCATTTTTTACGTCATGAAATTAAGTTTGGGTGATAATGAAGTGCCTTCTTGTATTTTGGACTTTTAGCTGGTGGAATAGAAACTTATAGTTGCTGCTATGCAGATTTTAATGCACACTCTAACATAAATGATATTTATTCTGATTTCTCATTCCGATACTTATTCTGGTATTATTACTATTACTATTACTATTATTATTATTATTATTATTATTATTATTATTATTATTATTATTTTTGGAATGTAGGTACAATCTAAACAGTCATCTGAAATGCTGCACTATTTATCTGGTGGAGCATGGGATCCACATGATGTCAATGCCGTCGCAGCGACTTGTGAATCATCAGTCCAGTTTTGGGATCTGAGGACAATGAAGTATGTTAAGTTTGCATCTCTTTTCCTTTATTTATTTATTTATTTTTTTAATCTTTAAAGTGACTGTCAATTGATCACAATCTACTCATGTAAATGTTTCTAGATGGGTTTCTGTCTGAAGCATGTGTATAGATATTTATGGTGTTACCCTTTTTTATTTGGAAAACCATTAGTTCTTGTAAGTAAAAGTTGCATGTGGATGCCATCTTAAATTCAAGAGTTATACTTTCCCTTTTCTTGTATTTTGATAAACACCAAACCTGCCTATCAGTAGTTTTACTGTAGAAATTTCTATACATATTTTGCAATTCCAAGATTCACTTTTTCAATCAATTTTTCTATTTATATGTTGCATGCATCGGGTTCTGCCCTGGCTAATGACAGAATTGATATAATTGCAGGAAGACAAATTCAATTGAGCATGCCCATATCCGCAATGTGGACTATGACACCAAGAAAAAGCATTTACTTGTAAGATGTTGTTTTCATGTCTTCACACATAAAATATGAAGCTGAAACTGGGGCACTGATTTGATCAGTGATAATAAGTTTGAGTTATTACTGACTGAACTGTTTGGACATGTCGTATTCTGTGTGTAGTATCTTTTTCATTTAGTAGTCTAGGCTTTTTGTTACTAATAGATGTGGTAACAGTACTTTAATGGGTTTGTTTTTTTATATTAGTCAAGTCATCCATGTTGAATCTCTTTTTTGCCTTTTGTATTATTCCAGAAGGTGCACTGACATCCCAAGAAATGAAAATATTCTATTTTCTCGTGCTATCAATAACAGAAATACTATCATTTATTAACTCAAAACATTAGTATAGTTGAATTTTATTAAGCTTAATTACCTAATAGAAATATTTTTTAGGCAAAATATTTAAATTTAGGGACTTGTTTAGTTGTGTCTTGACTCTTGAACATAAGGGTTTTGTTTAGTTGAGTCTTGAACATCATGTTTATCTCAAAATTACTCGTGTGACTATGATTGTGTAAGTTGTTTCAGTCATATCTGTTGTGTTACTCCTTTTATGGATGTCTGCCTTTGATCTTTTAAATATGTTAAAACTGCCGTTCATAAATACTGGATTTTCTTTTTTACCTTTGTTATATAGGTCACTGCAGCAGATGAATCTGGAATTCATTTATGGGATCTTAGAATGGTGAAGGCACCTATCCAGGATCTCCCTGGACATAGGCACTGGTAATAGGTTTTATGTACTTCACTACTCTATGTAGTATCTACTATAAATATTGTTTTTGCATTGACAAATTATTGTTTCTTACAAGATGCAAGTTTCCATGACTGATATAATCATTTTCACCCGCATTTATTTGATTTTCAGTGATCTGTGCCCCTTGTAAACAAGATATTTCGATTGTAATATTTGTAGTTTTCTGATTGTGGCCTGTTTGACAATTTTGGCAGGACGTGGTCTGTCAGCTGTAACCCTGAGTACAACGGATTGATTTTGGTAATCTCTCTTTCCTTCACTTTCTGTTCTTATCTTAACACTCTTGTAAGTAGTAGATAGTTTCACTGTTCTTGAATGCCAGAAGAATCTTGGATCTACTGATTCATCCTCTTTAGCTTCTCTTTTGGGGCTGTGAAATGTTAGTTTCAAGTTTGAATACTGGTTACTAGTTCTCATCTGCTGAGAATATTCTTACATTTTGGGGACAGCGTATTCCTAGTTGACACTAGCTAAATGAATGAAAAGAAATACTGTGTTTCAACTTTGAATGAATTTAAACTGAGTTAAACAACTGCAGAGTGCTGGTACGGACTCTACTGTTAATTTGTGGTTGGCTTCCACATCTAACCGCGATGATCTTCCATCTGAAAGGTTCATCTTCTTATCTATGTATTAGTTGTATTATGCATCTTATTTCCTCGTTTGAGTTAATCTGTCAATTTTTTTTTTGAGTTTTTGACAGCTTAGTCGAATCACCAAATCAGCGAGCTAATTCATTACTTAATTCATATAGTGACTATGAAGACAGTGTATATGGTAATTGCTTCAGTCCTCAGGTTGTTTATACCCTGTAAATCTTGAACTTAATTTGACCATATTTTTTTTCCTGAACACAGGCCTTACTTGGAGTTACCGTGAACCTTGGATTTTTGCCTCTCTATCCTATGATGGGAGGGTAAGAAATGACTAGGCCATGATATAGAGAAATGATCCTGAAACAGAAAAACAAAAGTTTCTTGATGTTGCTAAGTAGCTTTTTAATATATTGCGATCTCGGATGATCCTAGGGTTTCATTGGTTTTGGATCCATGGTTAATGATAATATATATATATATATATATATTATTGAGTTGAGTTGTGTCTACATGATCATAGTCGAGTATATTTCGAATAGTGTTCGCGAGTAAAAATTTAGCTGAGTTGAGTTTTTGCGAGTTGGTCTCGTTTAATAATTGAGCTATTATTTTCTAGTTCGAGTAGCTCATTTATTAAACGAATCGATTTCGAATCAAGCCAAATGTGAGTCGAGCTCGAGTTGTTCATGAATGGTTCAGTTCATTTGCAGCGATACTTGTATACATGCTTATAAGTGCTATATGACATTAGCCTTATAGTATATTACGTTTCTTATGCTTTTCAGTTACATGGCGTCAATTGAGAATGCACTACCTCATTGATATAATTCTAGCTGTTGCTTGCAATGCAGGTAGTTGTTGAGTCAGTGAAGCCTTTTCTTTCCCGAGAATGAAGTTTAGCACAAGTTGCCACAACCAGATTTGTCATCAAATTCATATGTAAATTTGCTACTGTCTGTTTCTTGAGTGTTGTTTTGATATAACTGGGGGACATGGTACCACCGAATAATAAGCAGTTGTATTAAATATAATTATTTTTATGTTTCACAACTCCTTTGTTATGGATAAAATTTTGACGGGAAAATTGTAACTGCCAAAATTTTTCGCTATAATTTCAGCGATTGGAATGAGGAAAATAAAGTGGGGTTAATTAGTAAGAGAATCAAGGCTAATATTAGTTTAAAAAACAAGCCCAATTAAGCTCAAATATCTTCCTCAAAATAGCCCCACCCATTTAAATCTCTAGAAATTTCTACTTTTTCCAAATTGGCCGAGCATTAGAAGGGAAAGAAGGGAAGAGAAGCTTGACAAAGTTGGGGCCAAGTTTGGCGTAAAACAAAGAAAAGAAAATAGCTAGAAGTGCTTACAAGCTTTTCAGTTTCATTTGACAAGCTTAAAGCATCACTAAGTGGTAAGAAACTTTCTTAGTTGTGATGAATTTATTAAATTTCAGAATTTAATTTATTGTATTTGTGTGATGCTTAGTTATGGTGGCCGAAAATTAAGAAGGTGTTGGATAGTAAATTGGCTTGCTTTTAGTATGAATATTAGACCAAAAACTGAAAGTATTGCATGTGAATAAGTGGCGGTGTTGGGGCTTTATTGGCTGTATTTTGTACATGAGAATTTGTGATCAAGGTGTTAAAATGCAAGCTTGTGATGGCTGGTCGTGGGTTGTAAACATGATAGTGAAGTGGTGCATGTTGCGGAGTTTATAAAATGAGTTCTAGACCGCTGTTTAATGAACTGTGAAATTCTAAATAAACTAGAAACATAAATGATTAACATATTCAATAATTAGATTTTTTCATTGAAGAATGAAATTGTAGCAAACTTTGTAAGGTGGCTATTATGCAGTGATACCTGAAACTATCTTTACATGCTTAGTGTCCAAAGATGTGACTATAACTTACGTTCTAGACTTCCGATCGACAAATCATAAAATTATACGGAAACTAGTCTAATTAAATATTAACATAGTTAAAAATCGGATTTTTCTAGTGAATGATGAAGTTATTATAAATATCGTAAAGTGACTGTCACGTACTAAGACTGAATCTGTTTTTCCTAAACAATGTACATTAATTTGGTCATAATTTGAGTTTTAGGAAACAAAAATGAGATCCGTAAAAAGTCACAAAAATTAGACACGTAAACAAAGATTGTATTAGAGTTTCACCTCATAATGTGTTACCTCTACGTAATAGTGAATTTTCAAAATAAGCTTATGTGAAGTGAATTATTAAGTGAAGGACAAACTTTGATTTGTTATATTCTAACTTGCATAACTTCGAATCGGGCTATGAGAAATTAGTAAGAATCATAGATACCCTAATTTTTCAGTAAGGTTAAACATTCATGCGCTATATTTTTTGTCCACATTGAAATGAATATAAAATAACATTCATTCTAACGAAAATATTCATTTGTAAATCGACGTCAAGAACAACAACCAACCATATCGTGACATAGTTTGGCCTAGTTTCAAAACAGTGAGTAGATATTAAACTCTACTTTGAAAATAACTTTTATATTTACATGATTTATGGAAATTAATATGTTTTCAACTTATGATTGTGCCTTGATTTAGAGTTAAATTTTTATGCAATAGTTTATGATTTCGAATATGGTTATTCATGGCATATTGAAACATGTCTTAAGATGATTTATGGTTTATGATGAATCACGAAAGTTTTGTTCAAGATGTGTATTAATGGAACAGCTTATGAGTATGGTTATGATTATATTATAAAGTTATGTTTTCCAAACCACTAGTGAAGTACCGTCTCCGATTATGATAAATTGCTCTACTCGCGAGTATGACCATGATTCTCTGTCATATGGTGCATGATCACTCTCTATGGTACGAGCACTGTGTATTATTTCCTTTCTTTACTTTTGCAGTGCTAGGTTCCCACAGAGTATGACCACTGTTACCTCCATAGGTTACAGAACTGGTGTGATTTTCGTATGTTTTAAGTCATATTGTCTTTCTATATGTTGTATTTGTGGGAAATTGAAGAAATACGCAAGTGGAATTCGGGTTATGGAACTTTAATAAAATGAACTTGATTTACTGTACTAACCTTATTTAAAAGTTGATTATGTTTTAATGTTTTGTTTCATGATTTTACAGTAATTACTCATTAGGTCAGTGACACGACTTATCCCCCCACTATCCAATTTTTGTGTTGCAAGATCTTTTATCAACAACCTTGTGGTGAGGATTCCATGAATCTTGAAGACAAGCATTGAGGAAGATGGATACCGGTTGCAGTCATTAGGGGCCATTGTTGTCGGGATATATACCATAGAGCTACTTGTAATATATAAACAGAATTATTTGTTATAAAATAAAAGATGCATTGTTCATTTATCAATTGTTTTGATTTAAATCGCATGTTGTAAATTATCCAGTTTACCCTTGATTACTTATGTGCCTTCAGACTTAATGTATGAGTGTCATACACAAGAGGATTTAAGTCTAAAGTTAGTAATATAAAATAGTTCATAGAGAGCAAACAAAACGGGTATTTTGTTTGTGGTTTATCTATAGCTGCGATCCATTCTATAAATGTATAGTGACCTTGATACGGGATCTTTCATGTGGTGATCTGAGAATGAAGGCACCTTATATGATGTGATATATAGGATTGGACCCAGATAGAAATGAATTTCTTATAATATTCATTAAATAAAGAAATTTATTTCAATCTACGAGATGGTCTTATATGAATTGATCTGAATCCTGAGTGTACTATGAACTCCTGCATGACAGGCCATGTCCTTTGATTTACAAAGGTGAGATTGGTGTAAAAATCTCGACTAATAGCTACGTACTTTGGGGACATGGTTTGGTGTGTAGTTGATGACGTTTTACATAGATATGAAATTCACTCATTCTTGCGAGAAGTAGATGAATATCTTCCTTAAGAGTTGATTCAGTACTTAAACGATTGGAGTGCTCAAGTTTTTCTATTACGAATAGAAGGATTAATATTCTAATAGTTATGAATAAATCGTTTATTAGAGAATCAATATTACTTAAGGTAAAAATAATTAGAGGGGTATAATAAATATTTTGACCCGGCTCTAATTATGAGATCCTCGTGAAAGGTCAATGTAGGCACTGCATTTTTGCATATAAGTCCCTATGATGAGTCTCATTTGGAGGCACTACCTTTTATGTCACGGAAGTCGCGGGAAACGGACGTCGGAAGGGGAAATTCAGAATAAGTACGTCATCAGATTCATTTCACATGTTCACTGTTTTCGTTCGTGCTGTGTTCGTTACCACGTTCGAACATCAAGCAGATTGCGGGCGTTCGTGTAGCGTTCGAATCGGCATTCGAACGGTGTCGGTAATTCTGGTTTTGCTGCTAGCCTTACACCCAAGCCCAATTAGCCCACCAAAGCCCATAAAACACATCCAAATTAATAAAACACATATTTAACACATGGTGAAATTAAAACAAATCTAAAAAATCACATACCAAATTAAAATCAATCAAATATATCTCTTCCTAAACAAACCAAATCTTGTCCCCCAATCAAATATTAGACTTTCCTTGTTAAACACTAATTGATTTATTCCTTTTTGAACAAGATTTAACCTTAGCCTTTGCCTATAAAAAGAAGCCTCCACCACACTTCCAAGAGGCTAACACATTGATACAAACCACAAAATTCTGCAAGGCATTAACACCCTAGTTCATTCACACAAGAAATCTCCCTAAACCACTGAAAACAAGAGTCCCATACAGCCCCTGACCTGCACGTAAATCCCCCTGAAACCAGCCCCTCCATTCACCGAAAATCAGCCCTCAAACAGTCCCTGCAATTACCAAAACAATCCCTTAAAACAGACCCAAACAGCAGCCCTATTACCGCATAAAACAACCCCAAAACAGTAGCCTAAATTACCAAACACAGCAGCAAATACAGCAGCAAAACAACAGCAAAATAGCAGTGAAACGGAGGGAAAACAGCAGCCCGAACAACGAAGCAGCGAAGGGAAATGTTGAACCAGTGAACCGGAGGAGTTGCGAAGCATCCACCCT
>SKCR01017370.1:0-44481 GCA_019454045.1 Zanthoxylum bungeanum | reverse complement strand
TTTCTAAGGTTTCTCCCTACAGCAAACAAGGTCATCACCGGACATATGCTTCACTATCAAGGATTCTCTCTCTCTCTTTCTTTTCTCTCTCTCTTCTTCCTTTTTTTTCACTCATTCACTCCATGGAATTCTTCCTTTCAACTGCCGATAATGTGCGCTTCACCCCCTGAGATCCATTCCCCAAACTCATGGTGATATGGGCCTCAACCCTGGGATTCATTCCCGAAACTAACACCGATATGGGCCTCAACCCTTGTATTTCCTACCCAAAACTGATATTGTGCTATTGCTGCTTCTAATTGGCTTGTCTTTGCCACTTTCCTCTTTTTATTCTTTAAAACCTGTGAATACAAAATAAAATAAACACAAAAGGAGTGCCAAAATATGTTACGTGTATGCATGCATGCATGAATGAATTTCCTATTTCGTTGGGTTAGGTCTTCTGCCAATTCTTTTGGTGACTGCTCAGTCGTCTCTTCTTCAGGTAAAGTACTGCTTCAATCTATCCTAATTGATCGGCTCGGTGAACTCATTCCCTTCCCAGTCTGATAGTCTCACTGCTCCATTTCCCATTACTTAATGGCTAGTTTATCTTTTCTGCTTGCTTCTTCCGAGGATTCCTCGTGTTTCTAAACATCGCTGAGTATCATAGTACCAGGTGAATGCTTTTGTCAAATATACTTATGTTGCAGATTTAGGCGAGTAAGCGAAATGAATGTTTTTATTATCATTAAGAAATGGTTCGAACAAGTATACAAAATCAATATCTTTATTAAAAATGCAGAATCAAATAAACTAAGCGGAACAACTTTATCATTCGCAATACTGCCTTCTTCCTCAGCCTATGGTTCTTTACTACTGCAATCCCTTATCTCCATGTAAGAAGCTTGGTGGTTGAGGGTTTGGAGGACAAAGGTTTCGGGTAAGACAGAGTTGATCATGTAGGTGGGTGGTAGAACGGAGTGGTAGTCGGGTAGGGGGTTACGGTATGTGTTTGACTGTTCTTTCTTTGGGTCGGGTATTTTATGGTTGTCAATAAGGTCTTGGATCTCGTGCCTAAGGTGGGGGTAGGGTAGTTGTCGTTTCGTGACCCTTTTGTTGATGGAAGTAACAGTATAAGTTCAAGTCAAGGTAGTGTGGCACAGGGTTTGGAAGTGGTTTAGGTTCTAAGGGTTTCAGGAGTCCTTGCATCTTCAGCTTTTCAAACACCTTCGATAGAGGCTTACCAAGGTTGGAGAATCGTCTATTTCTGATGGCAGTAACCTCGGTAGTAGCGGGCTTAGTCTTAGAATGTGCCTCAAAGATCTTTCTATTCTGGCCATAGAAATTTCTGTTCTCAACTTCTTCCTCCTCAATATCCATAACAGTCTCCCTCAACTGTCAAAAATCAGCAATCATCGAAGTCATCCTCCTCAGCTTATCATAAATAGAGGGCTTGGTACCCTTGATGCTCATTTTGATCTGGTCCATCTCCAAGGGCCGAATCTGCTTTTTCAAAAGCTGGCTTCTCCAGCGATCCATATAATCATTGAAACTTTCCTCCGTTTTCTGCTTGGTATTCTCCAAGTCACGAAGCGACAAGTCTATCTCCAAGTCCGTGACATATTGTTTCAGAAAAGCGTCTGCTAATTCCCTCCAATATTTCTTAACTTTTCTCTCAAGGCTATGGTACCACACTACAGGTGCCCCCTCAAGCGACATCCCAAACATCTTCTGAACTTGGCGCTGTGACAGGCCCACTAAACTCATTATCGAGACATATTGCCGAAGATGGACCCTCGGGTCCCCATTCCCATTAAATTTGGCAATGTCGGGCATTTTAAACTGAGCTGGCAGCGGTTCCTCAAAGGTCATTGCATCATAATCCAATAAATCCTCATGCTTCCCTTTCAGTTTACGGGTAACTGACTCCATTTGATCGTGGAGTTTCTGCATCTCGGCCTGAGGCCCGGCTATTCTCCCAGCGGTATATTTGGCCATATCATCATCAAACACAGGAGCATCATAATTCAATCCGCTTGGAGGGCTCTGATGCCTCTCATTTTCAGATCCTCCCACAGCGCGGGGCACAGCCATATTAGACACAGCAGTAGTCAAAGCTTGCAGTTGCTCAGTAACCTTGGTGAGATTGGCTTCAAGTTGATTCATACGAGATCCATCATTGACTGATTCACTCATGTTTACCGACGGCCTTTTGATTTGTCTCTCCTCTTCCCTAACCCAACAGGAATCTATGGTGTCTTTTACGATCGTGTGTCAGTGTGTATGTGTGCAATGCATGTAATATATAAGCCCATAAAAATATTATACTAATTGGCCCATTATCATTTTAAAGCGTTCGATCATACTATTACGCGGTGAAAACGTGTCCCAGTTGCAAAGGCCCAACAGGTTTACACTTTTGCGATAACATGGCCAAACGACTTCAAATGATAAGAGGACCAAACACAAAATGGCCCATCGGTATTTCAGAGGCTTTGGCCCAATTGTCAAAGGACATGAACTCGTCCTAGTTTAAATGACCCAATAGGTTCACATCTCTTGACAAGAAGTCTAACTGGATCCAAATGATGATGGTCCAAAATATAAACACAAAATAAATAATTTCTATTAGTTCTAGACTAAGGATCTCATGTGGGTTTATAGGAGTGCGGACAAGGCTCTCGTTGACGAAGGATTGCCCACAACTAGGACTCCCCACTCAAGGGTTCAAGCGACCAAGTGAGCGCACCTTTTTTATACCTTATGGTACGTGCCAACGAGTTAAGATGCGTGACTGACTGTCAAATGGATTTCCCGTTATAGATTCCCCAGAGGGAGAGTGGAGCGAACTCTCTTAAATACCCAAACCTCTTAGGCTCTTATCGCTTGGTGACAGGAATAAACAACGAATCCTCCAGATTAGTCCATCACAGTAGCTACGAGTACATGATTATCTAGGTGCTTTCACAACTTTTCCTCGTAGAAAGGTAGTGAATGAAGGAAGACACCAAACCATTACAAAGCTCAAAAAGTGCCTTTGATTAAACCCCTTTAAACCCACTATAGACACGGTCAACTAAAGCTCAAATCATAAACATCACAAGACATGATTTCGGGGCCAACTTTCTATCCCCAATGGAGTCACCAGACTGTAGGACACAGAAATTGGCGACGCTGTTCTAGGCTCGCGGCCTAGTTGGGAGTATGGGATAGTCCGCAGGGGAACTAAACCGGAGAAATAACATGGAGTTGCCACCGGCATGAATCGAGACAAAGATTTAAGGTCGCACTCACCCCTCATAAGGGAAGACCTCAAACTGTTGGGTTCGGAATGGTCCCTTACTTATGTCACTTGTAATGATAAGATTTATGTAATAAACTAACTGAATCTACTCAACATGTATATTCAAAGATAGCCTACACCTAAGTTCTCATGGATAAGAATAATAATGAAACCTATATCTAAGTTCGCATGCTTCAAAGTAAGTGTCATAACGGCCAAAACACACAATAACATACAATCATCACACAAGCATGCTCAATTATATAATGCGGAAAATAAATAAGAATCTAAGCATAAATATAAATTAAATCCTTAATATGATATAAAAACAGCTTAATCACATAGAGAAATAAAATACTATCGACTAAATCATGCTTAAGATAAGATAACACATACTGGCAACCTAATCATGCTCGAATATAATGTTGGATGAATGAAATATGTGTATCTATCAAGCAGTATGTGGCATTGTATCCCGAGTGAAAACCGCAATACTGTCCATTCGGATTCGGCTACGGAATTTACGTCCGAGTTTCCATCCGATATACCACAAGAAAGAACACATATCCATTGACCCAACGGCCACAACACAAATCAACTAACGACTCTCATGCGAAGTAAATTTAATAAATAATTAAAAGAAGAATAAATAAAAGAGGTGCCCTCAGCTCTAACCTTTTATGTCGCTTCTTGAAAGTGCGTTACACGGCCGTTGGAAGGATCCGTAACTCCTTCGATTCACTAACTCAACGTTTTCTTTCGCTGTTTCGCTGTTAGGGCTGTTGTTTTCACTCCGTTTCACTGTTGTTTCCTCGTGGTTTTGCTGCTGGTTTATGCGGTTTAAAGGGGCTAAAATATGGGCTGTTTTGGTGGTTAAAAAAGGTGCAGTTTCGGTGGACAAAAGGTGCAGTTTCGGTGGTCAAAAGGTACAGTTTTTGGACTGCAGTGAGGTGATTTCAGGGACTGTTTTGGCTCACAAGGAGGGGTTGTATGTGGTGGTTTTATGCGGCGAATGAGGGGTAATTTCAGGGGTTTTAGAGGGTAATATACGACAATGAGGGGGCCTGCACTGTGGGACTATTTTGTGGTGGTAACGGGGGCTGTTTTGACGACTTATGGGCTGTGCGGTGAGGGCTGTGTGCGCAAAATGAGGTGCTATTTTTGGTGGTTTTGTGCTACAATACAGAGGAGTTTTCAGAGGTGTTTGTACAATGAAAGGTGTGGTAATCTGAAGGGTTTTATGGTGCAGTAATGCAAGGGAATTATATGGTGAGGGATGTGGTGTGGCAATGGAAGAGGCTTAGGGCTTATAAATATGCGGCAATGAGAAGTGAATGTAGGAGACTTTTGGGCATGAATCACTAGCTTGAATGTGTTGGTGAAGGGCTCTTTTTATAGGCAAATGGATGGGGGCTTTCCTTGTTGGAGAAGGAGAAAGATTTGTGCATTAATGAGAGATATTTTTAATTATTATGTGATAAGGAAAATCTTTGAATTAGGGAAGTGATTTAATTTTATTTGATTTATTCTTTTTTAGTTAGGGATATGATTTGGTTGAATTAGGAAAGCATTTGATGAGATTTGATTTGTATCTTTTAATTAAGGAAGGTGATTTATCTTGATTTTAGCATTTGTTTAATGTGTTATTTTATTAATTTGGAAGGTGATTGGCGTGAATGGACTTCTTGGGCATGGGCTTGGCTTGTTTTAGTGGGCTTGGTGTGTGGTTTGGTGGTGCGTGGGCTTGGTGTGTGTCTCGCGGGGGTTTGGGCTAAGGATGTGTTTTAAAACAGAGGTTCAAAAAGCGAACCCGAAGTTAATCCAGCAAATTAAATCCAACAAAAATGTCAATTCTTCACTTTTCCCTTCCGACGTCTGTTTCCCGTGACTTCCACAATTAAAGAGGTAGTGTTTCCTTGTGAGACTCATCATTGGGACTAATATGTAAAAATACAGTGCCTAAATTTATCATTTTGTAATTAAGATTACTTGAATATACAAATGATAAAAGTCCTTATGATTAGTTCCGGATTAATAAGATATGAGACAGTACTAATCCACAGACGATTTAATGATTAAATATCCCTAGTCGTAGTAATATCGAGACTGGACATCGATAATACGGAATAGACTAGTATTACACTTGTGCGTGTTATGAAAGCATAATGGAAAAGTTATCATATATTTGGATATTAGATACTCATGCGAGTGTAATAGGAGGTTTTGTTTGCCGATGGTACGGAAACAGCTTTGCTCTGGATAGAGCCCTCAGAATCTCATTGGTAGTATGACTATGTGTCCATGGGGGAATCCGAATCAGGGTAGGCGTATTTGGTCTTAACCTGAGACTTTCATCCTAATACTTGTGATAATCTATACGCTTTAGTTTTGGTTGTCCGATGCTTTAACAGGTTCTGTGTACTCCTCTTCTGGGTTTATTGAGAATCGTAGTGTATTGAGTGTGATGTCAAGATGGAAGTATCACTTCAGTCATATAGAGATGATGATCACATAGAGATACAGAATTGGTACTCTAATATGTTGCAACTATCGGGATAATGTGACAAGATCATGATTATACGATTAAAGAGACTAGTTGCTAGTTATCCGATATATGCTTCGTACGGAGCAGACACTATTCCAGTCCCATGACTAGCATGTGACATCCGATACTGGATCGTAATATGCAATACTTGGTATACTATGCTTGATATAGATTATGTTTTCTTTAAAAGAATATTTTTAGAGAATTAGATAGGCACAGTGCTTTGCTAGAAGCCAACCATGTCTTGTAAATCGGTAAGAACATGGTACCGGGTAGGCACGTATTCGGATAGTCCGACGATCGGATTTACCGCCAATATATCCAAGGATTCTGGGTTACTTCCTGAAGATTCACTGATGACGTTTGACTCGAACATAATTAATCTGGGATTTATTATGAGAGAGAGAAAATTAATCTATGATTAATTACGGCGAGAATTTATCTGGGATAAAATTCGAATAGAAGAGAGAGAATGATTAATTTAGAATTAATCGATTAAATAATATATTTGATATATTAAATAAAATTAGATTTCATAGTGAAATTAAAATTAGATTTAATTCAGGTGAACTAATTAATTCGTAAGCGACTTTAATTAAGTCCCAACGGCAAATTCATTAATTCGAAATCAAACGAACCCAAGCCGGAGCGAAGTTGCGCGTTGAGATTATTCGACGTAAATTCAAAATTTATAAGTGGTCGGACCACTTGACTTACATCACACTTATGACTAGTGATGGAAGTGTTGATGGTGGAGTGTAAAATTAGCTTTGCTTTTTTTTACTCCAACCAATCTCTACACACTTTATGTTTGTTTATTCATTTTTTTTAATGACAAATACCAAATCTTGGATTTGATATATCATAATTTGAATTTTGGAAATCATTAATACACAACACAAAAATTGAAACATCTCTCTCTCTCTCTCCCAAGGCCAAAGCCAAGAGCTTCCTCTCCCTAGTGAGAAATTTTGTTGCAATTTTTCTACATTGCTAGCACACAAATGAGTCAACAAAGGTGATAGGGAAACTATCTCCTTGAGTTTGGAACTCAAAGATCAAAGCTTGGAGCTCAACATTCATACAAAGAAGGGCTTGGAGCACTTCTCAAAGGTTGTAAATTTTTGTTATCTCTACATCCAAAAATCGGTCAACGTAAGTCTTTTTTTGCAAACTTCATTGATTATTCACACATGATTTCATCTTAATATATCCTTGGCATGTTCTAGGAGAACCCAAAAATGGTATCAGAGCCAATTTTAAGCATGGAATAATTAGGGTTCATAGACTTTATTTTGGGGATTTTGTGATTTGAGCATGATATCTTCAAATTGAATGTTTGGTTATGATTAGATTATGATAACTTATATTTATGCATGATTAATTTTGAGAAAAATTGATTATATTAATTTTCCCTAAATTGGATGCCATGGCCAAATATATTAGACCTTAAAAGCTCATTGTGTTTTGATTTTAGACCATAGGATGTGTTTTAAATGCATGAGAAATATTGATTTGTGATTTAATTGGATTGAAATCAAAATTGGAATTGCTATATTGTCATGAGCTTCAAGATATATGTATGAGTTGATTTTGCTTCAATTGTGTTGGACATGAATTGAATTAGATAAAGCATGATTAATTAGGTAAATTAGTGTTTTGGAAATATTAATTTAACTAATTAATTATGGCTATACACTTTAATTAAAAATTGTGATATTTGGAATATTGTAATTAAACAAATAAGTCTTCAATTTGGAATTGGGCTAATATTATTGTATTTGGACTTAATGGGCTTGGTTGGGCCAAGTTGGTTTAGGACAATTGGATTGGATCCAAATTGGGCCTAAAACCATTTCATAAAGTCCAAATATAATTAATGGGCCTTTAAATATTTAATTGGGCCTAATAGACAAAAATTAATTTTATGGAAAAAGGGTGATTCCTTATTGGGCTTTGGTTGCCAAAGTCTATGCCTTAAGAATTAATTAAAAGCCCATTGGACATTAATTAAATTGACATTGGATATTAATTGGGCCTTTCAGACCCATTTAGATTAGATTTAGAAAACTAAGTCTAAAAGGCACATAATTAAGTATAATTATTAATTTGGAATTAAATTAGAATTAGTATTGAATATAAATTAAATTGGATTAAAAATTATAATTCGATATAATTTAAGAATACGCACTTTGAGTACTTATTCTTAATTGAGTTGGACTCGCGTAAATAAAATCGTTGTTGAACATTAGATGATCATTATTCAAAGATTAATTAATTGGATTAGATTGATTGGATAACATACTTTGTGTGAATACATGAATGTATTATTTGAATAATATTAATTGAATGGATATTAGATGGGTGAGGGCAATTTTGAAAATTATTGTAATAAATTTAGAATTTATTAAATTAGACCTACGTGTCCAGCCTTTATCTCTTGACTCTTCTCACCAATTCCCCTCAATGTTAAAGAGGTTTCTTTACTATATTATGTAATTGGGTAGAAGTTAGAATAGTGCTAGCCGGGGAGAGGAAATGGAGAGATTTGTTCTAGGAATAATTTGTTAAATATCCATCTGCATATCATTATTATTTATTGCGTGTCTTATTATGGTTTTAGATTGCATGCATAAGGATGTATGATAAGACTTAATCAAAGATAATAAATTAGCTGTCAATTTACTCGAAAAACCCTCAACAAAATATTAAGCGATTTCCTTCCATTGAGTGGCTCTCTCTCAAGATCCAAGATTAGCATTGGTTTGTTGGCCAAAGTCAAGATCAATGTCCATCGCGGATGTGTTTGAACCATGAAAGCTTTGTTCCATATCGCATGTTTTGGGCAAGTTGTCATTTGTTGGCCAAAGTCAAGGTCACTTCTTGTCATCGACATGGATTACGAAGTTTTCCCACTGTCAGGAAAATATTGTATATATGTTTCGGACTTGGAGGTACATCTACCAGATTTAGGAATTGGATGAGATCTAATTGATCTTAGAGATCTACCTAGTTAAATATCATACAGCTTGTTGACCAAAGTCAAGGTTGCGTGTTATTTAATGGGATCCTAGCCCACTAGGAAACTAGGTTTCCCGAGTACTCAACAGAGGGTTAGAGGCTTGCCGAAAATTAGTGGGAGGCCAGTATTGAATTTGCAATTTCGTTCAAATACTTGACAAATAAGCGCTTTCAAATTATTCATCATTTTATATATTTATTAGTTGGACTAATATTTTATTATTTTCTTTTAACAATTGGACTGTACCCGTAATCGTTAATTGAATAGTTAAATTATTGCAATTAAGATGGCTGGAAAGATGAACATTAGGGACATTACCATGGGCGAAAATGTCTTTAATGGTGCTAACTTTCCTGACTGGGATATGAACCTCAGGATTTTCCTGGGGGCCGAGAAGATGCTTTATACGATAGAGAGACCTCTCGGTCTAAGCCCGGAATTAAGCAGCCGCTTGAGCTTGAGCTTTAGAAGACTCACAGTGATGACAACTCAACTGCTCAATACGTCATGCTCGCTGCAATGACCCCTCAATTTCGTCACCAGAACAAGGGATTGGATCCCTATATTATGATGTTGAAATTGAAGGACCTTTACCGATCTAACCTTAGATCGCAAAAGTACGAGTTGCAGAAGAAGCTATTTTCTCTCGCATGTCAGAGGGTACATATGTTGACCACCATGTGTCACAAATGATTACTGACATCGAATAGCTGGGTCAGCTAGGCATAACCTTTGAGGCTGAGACTTTCATAGATTTGATTTTACAGTCTCTTCCTGACAGCTGGAGCGGGTTCATCATGAACTACAATGTGATGAACCAAGAAAATACTCTTAGAAAGTTAATGTCAATGTTGAAAGAGGCAGAAAAAGAGCTATTAAAGGGCAAAAAGTGCGAGGCGTACTTCGATTCAACATCTCATTCTGCCAGGGCTTGGCCAAAGGCTACTGGAGGTGTAAAGAAGAAAAAGAATAAGGGCAATGCCAATCATCAAAGTCTTCTAGGAAGGCAAAGGACAAACCCCAAGGTGTCTGCCTACAGTGTGGCAAACGGGGTCACTGGAAGCGTGACTTCCGTGAGTACAAGACGCACATGAAGGAGATCAAAGTAGGCAATGCACCAGCTTCAGGTATGTTTGTTATAGAAATAAACATGTCTACTTCTAGTTTTAAAAATTGGATTTTTGATTATGATTGTGGTATTCATATATGTACCGATGTGCAGAATCTGCATATTAGCAGGAGACTGACTTCATGAGAGATAGACCTCTGAGTTGAAAATGGGACGAGAGTCGCCGATTTGGCTGTTGGGACCTATATTTTGGAACTGCCCTCAGCGCATGTACTTACATTATCAGACTACTATTATGTACCTAGTTTGACTAGGAATATTATTTTTGTATCTTGTTTAGCCCAATGTGGGCATACTTTTGTATTCAGAAAACAGAGGGTGTTTTGTTTATTAAATGATATTGAGATATATAGTGCTGATGTCGTCTAGGACACATTAACAAGACTCATATATCCACACTTTCGAAGAGTGGGTACTTGGATGGATTTAATCCAAATTCATATGATGTCTGCGAATCTTGTTTATTAGGCAAAATGCCTAAAACACCTTTTAGCGATAAACATACACGTGCCACCGAACTGTTAGCCCTTATTCATAGTGACGTATGTGGGCCTATGTCTAGCCAGGCTAGAGGTGGATATGAATTCTTCGTAACCTTTACGGATGATGCATCGCATTATGGTTATGAGTATTCTAGGAGACACAAGTTAGAAACCTTTGAGAAATTCAAACAATTCGACACGAAGTAGAAAAATAGACCAACAAAAGTATTAAATTATTACGGTCGGATCGTGGTGGAGATGTTGGACAGTTATGACCCATAGCGTCACTGTTTGTAAAAGACATTGTGTTTTTGTACAAAATCAACTATGTGGTAATGAAATTGCCTTTTACCGTCTTATGATTCATTTACTTTGATATATATAAATGGTAAAAGTCCATATGATTAGTTCCGGATTTAGATGATATGAGACAGTATCAATCCATAAAGGTTTAATTATTAAATATCTCTAGTCGTAGTATATCAGACTGGACATCGATAATGAAGAATAGACTAGTATTGCATTTGTGCGCGTTGTGAGGGCATAACGGCATAGTTCTCATATATTTAAATATAGGATACTTATGCAAGTGCGATAGGAGCTTGTGTTTTACCGATTGTACGAAAAATAGCTTCGCTCTAGATAGACCCCGTGGAATCCCATTGGTAGTATGTATATGTGTCTATGGGAGTCCGCTTCAGGGTAGGTGTATTTGGTATTAACCTGAGACTTACATCGCTAGTACTTGCGACAATCAGTAAACTTTGGTTTTGGTCGTCCAGTGCTTTAACAGGTTTTGTGTACGCCTCTGCTGGATTTATTAGGAATCGTAGTATATTAGATGTGATGTCAAGACGGAAGTATCACTTCAAACATATGGAGATGATGATCACGCAGGGATTCAGAACTGGTTCTCTATAGTGTTGCAACCATCGGGATAATATGACAAGGTCATGATTATCCGATTCAAAGAGACTAGTTGCTTAATATCAGATATGTACTTCGTACGGGGCAGACACTATTCCAACCTCAGGCCTTGCACGTGACATTCGATACTGGATCGCAATACGCAATACTACGGTATACTACACCTGATAAAGATCGTATATTCCAGTAAGAATATTTCTGGAGAATTGGGAAGGCATAGTGTTTTGCTAGAAGCCAACCTTGTCTTGTAAATCGGTAAAAAACGTAGTACGAGATACGTACGTGTTCGGATAGTCCGACGACAGTATTTACTACCAACATATCTGAAGATCTCTTGGGTCGCTTCCCGAAGATTCACTGATGACGTTTGATTCGAACTTATTAATCTGGGATTAATTGCGGAGAAACTTTATCTTTGATAAAGTACTATTTGAAGAGAGAGAAAGATTAATTTGGAATTAATCGATAAAATAATATATTCGATATATTAAATGAAATTGGATTTCAACGCGGAATTAAAATCGGATTTTAATTCGGGCAAACGAGTTAATTTAGAATTAATTCGTTAGCGACGTCAATAGTAATTTCGTTATGCATAATTATTTAATTACGTCTCGATGGAAATTCGTTAATTCGGAATTAGCGAAACCGAGTCCGGAAGTGTTTGCGGGCCCACTCGTATTTCGAAACAAGTGGGGCCCACAAGTCACATCGCAAGTCACATCACTTGTCATATAAAGGTGATAGATGTCAAAAGTCACTTTTTGTGAGTGATATGTTGTCACTATTCATGATGTGGGTGGTTGTGGGTATTTAATGAGTTTTTGGAGCCAAAATTTTGGCTTTTTGACTTTTGTAAAACATATACTAATTTTGGAAATTGTTTTAATTCATTATTATTGCTTTTAGAAAACAAAGAAACAAAAAACTCACTCCATCACTCAAGCAAAACCGTGAGTCTCCATAGGTGAAGGAAGATTTGATTTTCTTTCATCTTTTGCTAGCACATCAAGAATCAAACAAAGGTGTTAGAGAAACAAACACAAGAGCTTGGATCTTGAAAAGCTTGGAGCTTGGAACTTCTTTCCCTTGGCCGAATCTTCATCATCTTCAACAAAGCTTCTCTTGGCCGAATCTTGGAGCATCTTGGAAGGAAAATTTTGTTGAGCATCACATCCAAAGCCGATCTTTGTAAGTATGATTCCGCCATACTTCTTGTTATATTCATTCTATTTCATGGCTTAAAATGATATTAGGACATCAATAGACACCAACAGGAGAATACTTAAGCAATGAGTTTCTTGATTACATGAAAGAGTATGGTATTCTTTCACAGTGGACTCCTTCCAGAACACCTCAATTAAACGGTGTGTCCAAACGGAGAAACCGAACTTTGTTAGACATGGTAAGGTCTATGATGAGTCGCACTGAGCTACTAATTTCTTTCTGGGGATATGCATTGAATAGTGCAATACTTATTTTGAATAAGGTTCCGTCAAATTCTGTTCAATAGACTCCATATGAAATATGGACAGGAAAGAAATTCGGTTTCTCATTACTGAAGATTTGGGGTTACTGGCCATACGTCAAGCGTTTAGATTGTACAAAACTAGAACCCAAATCAGATAAGTGTCTATTTGTAGGTTATCCTATGAAAACCAAAGGATATTACTTCTACAACACACAAGAGAACAAAGTATTTGTTGCTCTACATGCGGTTTTCCTTGAAAAAGAATTCCTAAATACAGTGGTAAGTGGGAGGAAAGTAGAACTCGATGAAAATCGAAGTGATACTATTCCTAGAACTGATTCTTTAACGGAACACAAACAGTTCATCATGGATGAGACTGTACCATAATCTTTTAATACACAATAACCGCTTAGGTCGGAGAGAGTCTGAAAACAACCAGAGAGGTATGGGTTTCTGATCTCACCTCATGTGAATATTAATCTTATTGAGGATAATAAGCCGGCTATGTATGAGGAAAGCGATACAAGATATCAACTCCGCTTTATGGCAAGATACCATGAAGTCTGAAATGGATTCCATATACACCAACAAAGATTGGACACTGGTTGATGCACCAGAAGGCGTAAAGCCTATTGGTTGCAAATGGGTCTTCAAGAAGAAGACCGGCATGGATGGCAACATATAAACATAGAAAGCTAGGCTTGTAGCAAAAGGGTCTCGTTAACGACATGGTTTCGATTACGATGAAACTTTTTCACCGGTTGCCATGATTAAATCCATTCGGATAATACTTACTATTGCTGCATATTTCAATTTTTAAATATGGCAGATGGACGTCAAAACCGATTTCCTTAAAAGAAACCTTTGGAGGATGTTTATATGCAACAACCTGACGGGTTTTTCGTACCAAAACTTGCAAACAAGGCTTGTAAGTTAAATCGATCCATTTATGGATTGAAGCAAGCATCACGTTCTTGGAACCAATAATTTGATGAGATCATAAAACAATATGATTTCGTTCAAAAGAGGATGATCCTAGTGTATATAAGAAGGTTAGTGGGAGCGCACTGACATTCATTGTCCTTTACGTTGATGATGTATTGCTTATGGGAAATAACATCCCCATGCTATAATCGGTAAAAGCTTGGCTTTCATTAAAATTCTCCATGAAAGATCTGGGAGAAACAACCTTTATTCTGGGAATAAAGTTCTACCGGGATAGATCTAGAAAGCTGCTTGGACTCTCCCAGAGCACACACATTGATAAAGCGTTGAAGAGATTAAACAGGGATCAGTCTATGAGGAGACTGTTACCAGTGTCAGATGGTGTCACTCTATCTAAGGACATGTGTCCTAAAACTCAAGATGAGAGAGACAACATGAGTCAGATCCCATTTGCTTCTGCAGTCGGATCGATCATGTATGTCATGATATATATGTGACTTGATGTCTCGTATGCTTTGAGCATGTGCAGTCGCTGTCAGGCCGATCCATATGATGGTCACTGGATGGTGGTTAAGAACATCTTTAAGTATCTTAGACGAACTAAGGATGCTTTCTTAATCTATGGAGATGGAGAAATTAAGTTAATTGGGTTTACCGATGTAAGTTTCCAAACCGATAAACGCAATTGTAAGTCACAATCCGGGTATATATTTTATTTGAACAATGGAGTAGTAAGCTAGAAATCATCTAAGCAAGAGACTGTTGCCGATTAAACAACAGAAGTGGAATATATTACTGCAGCTGAAGCAGCAAAAGAGGCAGTTTGGATCCGTAATTTCTAATTGGATTAAGAGTAGTTTCGTTAGCAGCTGAGCCCATTCCTTTGTATCGTGACAATAATGGGGCTATAGCACAGGCTAAGAAACCACGGTCTCATCAACAATCCAAACATGTACTTTGACGTTTCCATCTGATTCGTGAGATCATACATCATGGCGATGTGAAGATCGAGAAGATCGCATCAGATGAACAACATTAGAGATCCGCTGACGAAGGTTATTTCTCAATAAAAGTTTGAGCGACATGTACATAGTTCATATGTTAGATACTTGAGTGATTGACTATAGGCCAAGTGGGAGATTCTTGGATAGTTATGATCCATAGCATCACTATTTGTAAAAGACATTGTGGTTTTTGTACAAATATAACTATGTGACAAAGGAAATTACTATTTTATCATTTTGTAATTAGATTACATGAATATACAAATGATAAAAATCCTTATGATTAGTTCCGAATTAATAAGATATGAGACAATATCAATCCACGAACGGTTTAATCATTAAATATCTCTATTCGTAGTTGTAGACATTGTATTTTTGCATAACACCCGATGAGGAGTCTTATATGGAGACAATTCCCTCTTAGTCATGAAAGTCGCGGGAAAAGAACGTTGGAAGGGTAAAGTTGGAAAATACTATTTTTGATGGATTTCTCCGAGTTGTTTCACTTCGGTTGCTTGCTATACCTTCGTTTCTAAGCTCACCTTAGGCCCAAAACTCCCATAGACCACATACCTAATCCAAACCAAGCCCAAATACCCAAGTCAACCCGAGTCAACCCAAGTCAAACCAACCCATGCCCATTAGAAGCAATTCACGCCCATTGCCCTTTATTTAGGTAATGGCACATTAATCACATGCTAAAATCTTGTTAAATCCTTACCTAAATAAAAGAAATCAAATAAAATCATTACCAAATCAAATCCAATCCCAAATCCTAATTAGGAGATGCATTCCTTATTAGAAACCAATTAGGAGATTCCTTCCTAATCTAAAAAGGAAAGCCTTTCCCTTTGCCTATAAAAAGAGGCCTTCACCCCCATTCACAAGCCTAGCTCATATACATCACTCAAGCATCTTGTGAAACCCTCCTTGCACGCCCAAGCACCCAAGACCTCCCATTGCCGCATTCCTGAAGTCAAGAAACCACCTAAGGCCGCATATCCCCTTCTCTTTCATACCTCTCACGCCCAAGCCACAATCACACCCTTCCTTTGCCAACTTCCAACCACCATTCACAGCCCTAAATTACCCTAAAATAAACCTTATTCCCAGCCCCTGAAGTGCCGCAAAAAGCAGCCCCAAAGCAGCCCACATTAGCGCCAAACAGCCCCTAATATCGGCTTCACTGCACTGGTGAACTGCTGCGTTTTAGCCGCTGTTCTGGTCAGGTTCTGTGCGTCCCTAGCCCATCAAAACCATCCTAAAACCATCTTAAAACCATCCCAAAAATCACCGAAAATTTTGCCCAAAAAAGCTTTACAAACGCACCTCACGAGACCACCAAAACCACCCAAAACAGTCCACTAAACGCCCAAAACAGCGACCTGAAATGCAGCGACCAAACGGCGGGAAACGAAGGTAGAGCAGCAGCCCAAACATCAAAACAGCAAGGAAAATAGTGAGCAAACAATTTTGAAAAGTTCGGATCATTCGTCCTTCCACGGACTTGGAACGCGCTTCCAAAGATCGACAAAAGATGTTAGACCTGAGGGTACCTTTTACTTATCTTCTTTATTCTTTATTTTATTTATTTTGATATATAATTACATGAGAGTCGTTTGAGGCATGATTTGATTGTTGGATGGGCGGACATGTTTTCCCTTTTGTGGTATATAGGATGGAAACCCGGACGTAATTCCATAGCCGATTCCGAATGGACGGTAGTATGGTCTGTACTCGGGATACAACGCCACGTACCACTTAAGAAATATATGTCTTGTCCCATCCAAATTGTGTTTGAGCATGTTGTAGTTTATAGGATGTTTATTTATTATTTTAAGCACAATTTATTTCGGTTTTGTTATTTAATTGTAAAGCATGATTATGTTATTTAGGCATGTTATTCCCTTATTCCTTATGCATGATATCTAGTTTAATTTGTGTTCATGTTTGAGCAATTATTTATTTTGTTGGTTTGATGGCTTAATATGTTTGATATATAGTATCGCATGTTTATTGTCTAAAGACTTACTTTCAAGCATGCAAACTTAGATTAGGACTTAGTTAGCGAATGCATGTTAGATCTAAGTGACATTTGAACATGACTATTGGATAGATGCGTTTGATTTAGTGCACAAATTATATCATCACAACGACATAAGTAAGGGACCATTCCGAACCCAATGGTTTGAGGTCTTCCCTTGCGAGGGGTGAGTGCGGCCTTAAATCTTTGTCCCGGTTCACACCGGGTGGCGACTCCATTATTCTCCGGTTTAGTTCCCCGCGGACTACTCCGTACTCTCGACTAGGCCCTGAGCCTAGAACAGCATGCGTCGCCCAAGTTCTGTGTCCTACAGTCTGGCGACTCCACTAGGGATAGAGAATCGGCCTCGAAATCATGTCTTGTGTTGTTATAATTTATGCATTAGTTGACCGTGTCTGTAGTGGGTTGAGGGGGTAATCAAAGGCTTAGTTAAAGCTAGGTAATGGTTGGGTGTCTTCCTTCATTCACTACCTTTCGAGGAAAAACTGTGAAGGCACATAGATGATCATTACCCGTAGCTTGTCGTGATAGACTAGTTTGGAGGACTCGTTGTTTATTCCTGTCACCAAGCGATAAGAGCCTAAGAGGCTAGGGTACTTAAGAGAGCCTCGCTCCACCTTCCCTTTGGGGAATTTACAACGGGAAGTCCATTCGACAGTCAGTCACACACCATAACTCGTTGACACGTAACGTAAGGTATAAAAAAGGTGCGCTCACTTGGTCATTTGAACCCTTGAGTGAGGAGTCGTAGTTATGGGCAAACCTTCGTTAGCGAGAGCCTTTGTCTGCGCCCCATGAACCCACTCATGAACCTTAGCCATAAGAACCCGTAGTTAGACATTTTATAATTGGGTGTTTGATGGACCACCGTCATTTAGATCCAGTTGGACCTTTTGTCAAAGGGTATGAACTTGTCGGGCCATATAAACTGGGGCAAGTTCATGTCTTTTGACAGTTAGGCCAAAAGCTTCTAGAATACCGGTGGGCCATTATGTGAATAGGGCCTCTTATCAGTTGAAGTCATTTAGCCATATCACCGCAAAGTGTAAACCTATTGGGCCTTTTTCAACTGGGACAAGTTTGCACCGCGCGATGGTGTGATTGAATACTTGAAAATGACAATGGGCCAAGTAGTTTTAAAGTTTATTCTTTATAAATTTATATTTCCATGCATCGCATACATCTCATGCATCTCATGCATACATGCATCATGTTAACCCTTGTGTCTTAAAAGCCATCATAGATACCCCTTGGGTTAGGAAAAAGAAGTTAGAGCATTCATCGGGAAAATCCAGTATATTAGTCGGTTCATTGCTCAGCTGACGTCAGTATGTGAGCCCATCTTCAAGCTGTTGAGGAAAGATCAACCGGTAAAGTGGAATGAACAGTGTCAGACGGCCTTTGACAGGATCAGGGAGTATTTGGTAAAGCCGCCTGTATTGAAACCTCCGAGATCGGGAAAGCCTTTGGTACTTTATTTGGCTATTGAACCTAAAGCGCTGGGGGCGATGATGGTACAAGCCGATGAGACAGGAGTAGAGCATGCTGTCTACTACCTCAGTGAGAAGCTGCTTCCATACGAAGCTCGCTATCAGGAAGTGGAGAAGATTTATCTAGCAGTAGTATGGGCATCCAAGAAGTTGCGCCACTACTTCCAGTCTTACAAGATCCAAGTGGTCGCAAAGGAGAATCCTTTGAAGTACTTGCACTCGGTACCCTCGCTGGTTGGGAAGTTGGGCAGATGGTTAGTGCTGCTGACTGAATTTGACATCGAATACCTCACCTCTAAAGTAATCAAAGGGCAAGCCGTGGCAGAATTCCTGGCCTTACAACCTATTGTAGGGGATCAGTACAAGTTTGAGTTCCCCGACGAAGAAATCCAAGCCATAGCAGTTCAAGGATGGAAAATGTACTTTGACGGAGCAGTGAATTGCAAAAGAGCAGGAATCGGGATTGTAATAGTAACCCTTGAGGGAGAAACCCTGCCTATGGCCAAGAGGCTAACTTTCGGAGTGATGAATAACATGGCTGAGTACGAAGCGTGTGTTTTCGGATTGACGGCATTGATAGCCTTGAGTGCTAAGAATGTGGAAGTCTACGGAGATTCAATGTTGGTAATCCGACAGATGCAAGGAGAATGGGAACTGAATGAAGAACGACTGAAGCCTTATTTGTTCCACCTCAGGAATTTGACGCATGCTATCCATGGCTGTAAGTTTCAGCATTTGCCGAGAGAGGAGAATCAGATGGAAGATGCATTGGCAACACTGGCTGCGACTTGGGAAAATCCTGAGAAACTGGTGATGAGACCGCTGGTGCTGACAACGGCAAGCAAGCCAGCCTATGAGATGGAGAGAATACTGGAAGTAGAGGTCAGCGACGGGAAGCCTTGGTATTATGACATACAGAGGTATTTGGAGCGCGGGGAATTCCCGGAGGAAGCAAGCAGAAAGGACCGAGTGGCTATTCAGAAGTTGGCCTCTCAGTATGTGAGTTTGAAGGGGGAACTCTACAAAAGGCAGGCAAATGGAATTCAATTGAAATGCTTAAACAGAGAAGAAGCTCAGAAGGTGATGGACGAGGTACATGCCGGAGTATGTGGGCCGCACATGAATGGATTGAACTTGTCCCGCAAGATTGTGAGGCAAGGCTTCTATTGGTCGACCATGGAAGCTGATTGCGCAAAGCTGGTAAAGCATTGTCACGATTGTCAAGCACATGGCAATTTGAATTACCTGCCGCACACAGAATTACACGGGCTGTCAGAGCCATGGCCTTTCTCAGCTTGGGGAATAGATATGATCGGAGAGATTCGACCGAATGCATCGAATGGGCACCGATTTATAGTAGTGGCAGTTGACTATTTCTCGAAATGGGTAGAAGTTGAGTCCTTCCGTAATGTTACAGCAAAGCAGATGGCAAAGTTTATTGCATGGAATCTCATTTGCCGGTATGGTATGCCGCACCATGTGGTCACGGACAATGGAGTCCAATTTCAGGGAGAGACCAAGACAATGCTACAGAGATATGGAATTGGTCATCACAAGTCCTCACCATATAGGCCGCAGGCAAATGGGGCAGTCGAGGTAGCCAACAAGACAATAAAAATGATTTTGACAAAGATGACTAAGAACTACAAAGACTGGGCTGATAAACTACCATATGCTCTATGGGGGTACAGAACGTTTGCGAGAACGGCAACAGGAGCTACGCCGTATTCTTTGGTCTATGGAATGGAAGCGGTGTTGCCGGTAGAAATAGAGATACAGTCCATGCGGGTACTCACAGAAGCAGAATTGCCAGAGCAAGAATGGACCTCGCAAAGGTTTGAACAGTTGGCCCTGATGGATGAAAAGAGGATGAAGTCCTTGCATCACATGCAGATTTATCAGAAAAGGCTGGCTCGAGCATTCAACAAGAAGGTGCGGCCCACCAAGATCAAGAAAGGTGATCTGGTGCTTAAGCAGTCCAAGTCATCAACAACAGACCCGGGGGGAAAGTTCAGACCGAATTGGGAAGGGCCCTACATTGTTCAGAATGTAATGGGAAATGAAGCAGTAAAACTGTCAGACTTGGAAGGAAATGAGTTTACCGAGCCCATCAACGTTGACAGATTGAAGCTGTATTTCGCCTGAGGGGCAGAAGACTGGGTGGTCACCTGCAGAAGACCTAACCCAACAGGATAAAGAAAAATCATGCATCCATGCATACATATAACCCATTATTGCATTCTTTTTGTTTTCATGTTTTGTGTTTTGTGTTTTGTATTCACAGGTTTTGAAGACAGAAAAGTGAAAGCGGCAAAGATAAGCCAATCAGAAACAGCGAAAGCACTGTATTGAGTTTGGGTAGAAATCCCGGGGCCGAGGTCCACATCGGTGTTAAGGTTCAGATGGTGAATTGAGGGTTGAGGCCCACTTTGAGTTTGAGTTTTGGGGAATGGATCCCAGGGGGCGAAGTCCACAATTGTCAGCAGCAGAAAGGAAGAATTCCTTTGAGTAAGTGAGTGAGTGAGTGGAAAAAAAAAAGAGAAAGAAGTCTTTGGTAATTTGATATATGTCCGGTGATGACATTGTGTGCTATAGGTAGAAGCCTTAGAAACGATGAGTGATGGAAGTGTTCTTCGCCGGTATGCTGAATAGATTGATCTTGATTAGACTCATAAAGCACATGAATACGGGATCTCAACAATGGAAGCCTGAGTGGTTGACGAGATGACTAGCTGAAGAGACAGGGGATCGGTGAATGACCGTTTGCCTGGATGTCCACCCTGGATTACAGACGCTATGATATATGAGATGGTCATAAATAACAGAAATGTCTCTGTAAGAAAAGAAAAGAAAAGAAAAGACCGCCTATAACCGATAAGCGTGAAGCTACCCATGGGCGAGTATTAGGACCACCATGAGGAGAAATACTACCTTAAAGGGTAGGTGTGTCAGAAAAGAGAAAGAGGAAAAGAGAAAAGTAAAGAAAAGAAAAAAAAAAGAGTTCCGAATGAAAAGAACGAGACAAGAGTGCAATACAGAAGACCATATCATGTTGAGTATGCTGAAGTAATCACAGAATGTGATTAAGACATTCAGGTTGGTTAGACCCACTGATCCGATTCTCCGAAGCGAAATCATCGAGTTGGCTTGCTTATGGAATAAGCTGTGAAAGATCCTTGGCACACACACTAGGAGTCTAGTTTAGATCACCTATTCAGACGATCAGAGTTGAGCATATCGAGTACTTTGAAATTCTATGGTTTTTCACACCAAGCATTCGTTGAGGACGAAAATATATCCAATTATCAAAGATTATCTTGTGAGAGGAATTACAATGTGCTAAGAGGAATCAGTGGCATCAGTTTCAGTTTCTGCCGAGAATGGCATTCTGGGGGCGAGGCCCATATCACATCAATTTCAGCTTCTGCCAAGAATGTCATTTTGGGGGTGAAGCCCATAGTACGGTCAGATCAGTTTCTGCCGAGAATGGCATTCTGGGGGCGAGGCTCACATCAGTTTCAGTTCCTGCCGAGAATGGCATTCTGGGGGCGAGGCCCTTATTACATCAGATCATTACAGTCCGGGAATGGACAGCTGGAATGAGCACGCTCGGGAATGAGCACGCCGGGAATGGAACGCCGAGAATGGCACTCCGGGAATGGAGATTTAGTCCGAGAATGGCACGCCGAGAATGGCACTCCGGGAATGGAGATCGGTTCGGGAATGGACCACAACGATGACAGTTCGGGAATGGACTTCATCAATCATATCACAGCAACACTCCGGGAATGGAGATCGGTTCAGGAATGGACCACAGCGATGACAGTTCGGGAATGGACTTCATCACATCATATCACAGCAACACTCCGGGAATGGAGATCGGTTCGGGAATGGACCACAACGATGACAATTCGGGAATGGACTTCATCACATCATATCACACAGCAACACTCCGGGAATGGAGATCGGTTGGGAATGGACCACAACGATGACAGTTCGGGAATGAACTTCATCACACTACATCACAGCAACACTTCGGGAATGGAGATCGGTTCGGGAATGGACCACAACACGGTGACAGTTCGGGAATGGACTTCACCACACCACAGCACATCAACGGTTCGGGAATGGACCAGAGGTCGAAGCACCTCGACAACATCAACTCAACACAGCATAGCGAGTCAAGTGGCAGCTGGCGAGCCAGGTAAGTAAAAATACATTGCACGTACTTTGATAGAACTGTCATTGTCACACACTGCACAAGTCCCATCAAAGTGGGGGCGACTGTAGACATTGCATTTTTGCATAACACCCGATGAGGAGTCTTATATGGAGACAATTCCCTCTTAGTCATGAAAGTCGAGGGAAAAGAACGTTGGAAGGGTAAAGTTGGAAAACACTATTTTTGATGGATTTCTCCGAGTTGTTTCGCTTCGGTTGCTTGCTATACCTCCGTTTCTAAGCTCACCTTAGGCCCAAAACTCCCATAGACCACATACCTAATCCAAACCAAGCCTAAATACCCAAGTCAACCCGAGTCAACCCAAGTCAAACCAAACCCATGCCCATTAGAAGCAATTCACGCCCATTGCCCTTTATTTAGGTAATTGCACTTTAATCACATGCTAAAATCTTGTTAAATCCTTACATAAATAAAAGAAATCAAATAAAATCATTACCAAATCAAATCCAATCCCAAATCCTAATTAGAGATGCATTCCTTATTAGAAACCAATTAGGAGATTCCTTCCTAATCTAAAAAGGAAAGCCTTTCCCCTTTGCCTATAAAAAGAGGCCTTCACCCCCAATTCACAAGCCTAGCTCATATACATCACTCAAGCATCTTTTGAATCCCTCCTTGCACGCCCAAGCACCCAAGACCTCCCATTGCCGCATTCCTGAAGTCAAGAAACCACCTAAGGCCGCATATCCCCTTCTCTTTCATACCTCTCACGCCCAAGCCACAATCACACCCTTCCTTTGCCAACTTCCAACCCCCATTCACAGCCCTAAATTACCCTAAAATAAACCTTATTCCCAGCCCCTGAAGTGCCGCAAAAAGCAGCCCCAAAGCAGCCCACATTAGCGCCAAACAACCCCTAATATCGGCTTCACTGCACTGGTGAACTGCTGCATTTTAGCCGCTGTTCTGGTCAGGTTCTGTGCATCCCTAGCCCATCAAAACCGTCCTAAAACCATCTTAAAACCATCCCAAAAATCCCCGAAAAGTTTCCCCAAAAAATATTACAAACGCACCTCCCGAGACCGCCAAAACCACCCAAAACAGTCCACTAAACACCCAAAACAGCGACCTGAAACGCAGTGACCAAACGGCGGTGAAACGAAGGTAGAGCAGCAGCCCAAACATCAAAACAGCAAGGAAAACAGTGAGCAAACAATTTTGAAAAGTTTCGGATAATTCGCCCTTCCAACGGACTTGGAACGCGCTTCCAAAGATCGACAAAAGAGGTTAGACCTGAGGGTACCTTTTACTTATCTTCTTTATTCTTTATTTTATTTATTTTGATATATAATTGCATGAGAGTCGTTTGAGGCATGATTTGATTGTTGGATGGGCGGGACATGTGTTCCCTTTTGTGGTATATAGGATGGAAACCCGGACGTAAATTCCATAGTCGATTCCGAATGGACGGTAGTATGGTCTGTACTCGGGATACAACGCCACGTACCACTTAAGAAATATATGTCTTGTCCCATCCAAATTTGTGTTTGAGCATGTTGTAGTTTATAGGATGTTTATTTATTATTTTAAGCATGATTTATTTCGATTTTAATATTTAATTCTAAAGCATGATTATGTTATTTAGTCATGTTATTCCTTTATTCCTTATGCATAATATCTAGTTTAATTTGTGTTCATGTTTGAGCAATTATTTATTTTGTTGGTTTGATGGACTTAATATGTTTGATATATGGTATCGCATGTTTATTGTCTAAAGACTTACTTTCAAGCATGCAAACTTAGATTAGGACTTAGTTAGCAAATGCATGTTAGATCTAAGTGACCTTTGAACATGATTATTGGATAGATGCGTTTGATTTAGTGCACAAATTATATCATCACAACGACATAAGTAAGGGACCATTCCGAACCAACAGTTTGAGGTCTTCCCTTGCGAGGGGTGAGTGCGGCCTTAATATTTTGTCCCGGTTCACACCGGGGGCGACTCCATTATTCTCCGGTTTAGTTCCCGCGGGACTACTCCGTACTCTCAAATAGGCCCTGAGCCTAGAACAGCATGCGTCGCCCAAGTTCTGTGTCCTACAGTAGTATTATCAAGACTGGACATCGATAATGCGAAATAGACTAGTATTACACTTACGCGTGTTATGAAGCATAACGACAGTTCTTATATATTTTGGTATTAGATACTTATGCGAGTGTAATAGGAGGTCTGTTTGCTAATGGTACGGGAACAGCTTCGCTTTGGATAGACCCATCAAAATCCCATTGGTAGTATAACTATTTGTCTATGGGAATCTGAATCAGGTAGGTATATTTGGTATTAACCTGAGACTTGCATTGCTAATATTTGCAACAATCAATACGCTTTGGTTTTGGTCGTCCGGGGCTTTAACAGGTTCTATGTACGCCTCTTCTGGGTTTATTGAGAATCGTAGTGTATTTGGTGTGATGTCAAGATGGAAGTATCACTTCAGCCATATGGAGATGATGATCACATAGGGATACATGTACTCTGATATGTTGCAACTATCGGGATAATGTGACAAGGTCATGATAATCCGATTAAACAGACTAGTTGCTAGTTATCTGATATATGCTTTGTACGGGGCAGACACTATTCCAGCCCCAAGCCTAGCATGTGACATCTGATAGTGGATCGCAATACAGAATACTTGGTATACTACGCTTGATATAGATTATGTATTCCTTAAAAGAATATTTCTGGAGAATTGGGTAGGCACGGTGCTTTGCTAGAAGCCAACCATGTCTTGTAAATCGGTAGGAACGTGGTACCGGGACGCACGTATTCGGTAGTCCGACGATCGGATTTACTGTCAACATATCCAGAGATCTCATTGGTCACTTCCTGAAGATTTACCGATGACGTTTGACTCGAACAGAATTAATCTGGGATTAATTATGCGACAGAGAAATTAATCTAGGATTAATTACGGCGAGAATTTATCTAGGATAAAATTCGAATAGAAGAGAGAGAACGATTAATTTGAAATTAATCGATTAAATAATATATTCGATATATTAAATGAAATTAGATTCATAGCGGAATTAAAATTGGATTTTAATTCAGGCGAACGAATTAATTAAGAATTAATTCATAAGTGACTTTAATTATGTCGCAATGGCAAATTCGTTAATTCAGAATTAAACGAACTCGAGCCTAACCGAAGTTGTGCATTGAGATTGTTCGATGTAAATTCGAAATTTACAAGTAGTGGGACCCACTTGACTTACATCACACTTTTGACTAGTGATGGAAGTTGTTGATGGTGGAGTGTAAAATTAGCTTTGCTTATTTTTTACTCCAACCAATCTCTACACACTTTATGTTTGTTTATAAAATTTTTTTTAATGAAATATACCAAATCTTGGATTTGGTATATCATAATTTGAATTTTGGAAATCATTAATACACAACACAAAAATTGAAACATCTCTCTCTCTCTCCCAAGGCCAAAGCCGAGAGCTTCCTCTCCCTAGTAAGAAATTTTATTGCAAGTTTTCTTCATTGCTAGCACACAAAGGAGTCAACAAAGGTGATAGGGAAACTATCTTCTTGAGTTTGGAACTCAAAGATCAAAGCTTGGAGCTCAACATTAATACAAATGAGGGCTTGGAGCACTTCTAAAAGGTTGTAAATTTTTGTTATCTCTACATCCATAAACCGATCAATGTAAGTGTTTTTCCACAAACTTCGTTGATAATTCACACATGATTTCATCTTAATAGATGATTGGCATGTTCTAGGAGAACCCAACAAAGGTTATACCACAATATATCCCGCGATCTCCATTGTTATCCAGATATATGAGATTCAATGGGCGCCTCGAGACGGCTTTATTTTCGTCCCCCTACGGATGGTGTCATTTTTAGATCAATATCAGGTTTGGATTCCGAAAGGATATGGACTCTAGATGTATCTGGTGATTTGACCTACCCTACGGCGGCACTTCACTAGTTAAGTCTAAATGTTCCAAAATAATGGGTCACAGTTACAAAGGAATGATTAAGTTGTTAATGAAAGCTTTCTTCATAGAAATAATAGTAGTTGATTAATATAAGAATAAGAGTTATTTCAGATATATTAATCAATTAAGAATGTCTCAATCTTTCATGTGAATACTTGACCTACCCTATGGCGGCACTTATTTGTGGGATGATAGATAACCGTGGCAAATTAATTCTTTTAGATTTCTAATTCATTATACATTGATCATGCATCATGTTTAATTTTATGCCTAAATGTTTGAAAATTTTAAAATGCGACTAATGAATATTGAATTGTGTTTATTATTTTTTAGCCATGGCATCTGCAATAATCTCCATTATCAAACAACAAGAAAAATTAACTAGGGATAATTATAGTTAAATGGAAAAGTGACATGAATGCTATATGGTCTGTGAAGACCTTAAATTTATCCAAATGAAGGAATGTCCTCCTGAGCCAGCACCAAATGTTGGCAGAGCTGCACGTAATGCCTATAATAATTGGATTAAAGCTGATGAGAAAATCCATAGCTATTTGATAGCATCCATGTCTGAGGATGATTTGTTGATGAAGATGATCTACAAGCTCCAATCTTTAAAGGAAATCCATGCTCTAAGATAAGCTTCCCTATCACATTGTTTTGATCCTTTGATTTGTGCTAGCAAATGAAGAAATAAAATCCAATATATGCTTCAATGAAGCTCACGACATTGTGTGTATATGGAGAGAGGGAGAGTTTTGTTTTTCTATCTTTTTGTTTCTAAATCATAATGAAAAACAATTACCAAAAATTGGCATATGGCTTTCAAAAAGTCAAAAATCATTTTGGATCCAAAAATGCATTAAAAGCTCTCACCAACTTGTGTCATGAATAGTGACAATGTGTCTTTCACCAAAAAGTGACTTTGACATCTATCACAAATAAATGACAAGTGATGTGACTCGCGATGTTACTTGTAGGCCCCACTCGATTCGAAATACGAGTGGGCCCGCAAACACTTCCGGGCTCGGTTTTGCTAATTCTGAATTAACGAACTTCCGTCGTGACGTAATTAAATAATTATGCCTAGTAAAATTACTATTCATGTCGCTAACGAATTAATTATAAATTAACTCGTTTGCCCGAATTAAAATCTAATTTTAATTCCGCGTCGAAATCCATTTCGTTTAATATATCGAATATATTATTTTAATGACTAATTCCAAATTAATCTTTCTCTCTCTTCAAATAGTTACTTTATCCAAGATAAAGTTTCTCCGCAATTAATCCCAGATTAATAAAGTTCGAATCAAACGTCATCGGTGAATCTTTGGGAAGCGACCCAAGAGATCCCTTGATATGTTGGCAGTAAATACGGTCGTCGGACTATCCGAAAATGTACGTACCTCGTACTACATTTTTACCGATTTACGAGACAAGGTTGGCTTCTAGCAAACACTATGCCACCCAATCTCCAGAAATATTCTACTGGAATATACGATCTTATCAGGCGTAGTATACCGTAGTATTGCGTATTACGATCCAGTATCGGATGTCACGTGCAAGGCCTGGGGCTGGAATATTGTCTGTCCCGTACGAAGCACATATCAGATATCTAGCAACTAGTCTATTTGAATCGGATAATCATGACCTTGTCATATTATCCCGATGGTTGCAACACATAGAGAACCAGTTCTGAATCCCTGCGTGATCATCATCTCCATATGTCTAAAGTGATACTTCTGTCTTGACATCACATCAAATACACTACGATTCCCAATAAACCCAGCAGTGGCGTACACAGAACCTGTTAAAGCCCTGGACGACCAAAACCAAAGTTTACCGATTGTCGCAAGTACTAGCGATGCAAGTCTCAAGTTAAGACCAAATACACCTACCCTAAAGTGGACTCCCATAGACACATATACATACTACCAATGGGATTCCGCGAGGTCTATTCAGAGCGAAGCTGTTTTCCGTACCATCGGTAAAACACAACCTCCTATCGCACTTGCATAAGTATCCTATACTTAAACATATGAGAACTATGTCGTTATGCCCTCACAACGCGCACAAGTGCAATACTAGTCTATTCCGTATTATCGATGTCCAATATCGATAATACTACGACTAGGGATATTTAATGATTAAACCTTTATGGATTGATTTTCTCATATCATCTCAATCCGGAACTAATCATAAGGACTTTTACCATTTATCTATATCAAAGTAAATGAATCATAAAACGGTAAAAGGTAATTTCATTATAACATAGTTAATTTTGTACAAAAACACAATGTCTTTTACAAACAGTGACGCTATGGCTCATAACTGTCCAACAATCTCCCACTTGGCCTATAGCCAGTCACTCAAGCATCTAATACTTGAACTATGTATATGTCGCTCAAACTTTTGCTGAGGAATCACTTTCGTCAGCGGATCTGCCATGTTGTCATCTGATGCGACCTTCTCGACCTTCACATCGCCACGATGTATGATCTCACATATCAGATGGAAACGTCGAAGAACATGCTTGGATCGTTGATGAGACCGCGGTTCCTTAGCCGTGCTATAGCTCCGGTTTTGTCACAATATAATGGAACGGGCTCAGCTGCTAATGGAACTATTCCTAATCCAATTAGGAATTTTCAGATCCAAACTGCTTTCTTTGCTGCTTCTGCTGCAGCAATGTACTCTGCTTCAGTTGTTGAATCGGCAACAGTCTCTTGCTTGAAAGATTTCCAGCTCACTGCTCTGTTATTCAAACAAAATATGTACCCTGATTGCGACTTATAGTCGTCTCTGTCGGTTTGGAAACTTGCATCGGTATGCCCAGTTACCACAAGTTCTCCATCTCCATAGATTAAGAAAGCATCCTAAGATACTTTAGGGTATTCTTAACTGCCATCCAGTGACCTTCACCTGGATCGGCCTGATAGCGACTACACATGCTCAAAGTATATGAGACATCAGGTCGAGTACATATCATGGCATACATGTTCTCTTTCATCTTGAGTTTTAGGACACATGTCCTTATATAGGTAGACGCCATGTGACACTGGCAACAGTCCTCTTTTGGACTGATCCATGTTGAATCTCTTCAACACTCTGTCAATATACGTACTCTGAGAGAGTCCAAGCAGCTTTCTAGATCTATCCCGGTAGATCTTTATTCCCAGAATAAAGGCTGCTTCTCCCAGATCTTTCATGGTGAATTTTAGGAAAGTCAAGCTTTCACCGACGTTAGCATGGGAATGTCATTGCCTATTAGCAATACATCGTCAACATAAAGGACAATAAAAGTCAGTGCTCTCCCACTAACCTTCTAATATACACAATGATCATCTTAATTTTGAATGAAATCATATTCTTATATGATCTTATCAAAACGTTGGTTCCATGAGCGCGATGCTTGCTTCAGTCCATAAATGGACCGATTTAACTTACAAACCTTGTTTGTAAGTCTTGGCACGATAAAATCGTCAGGCTGTTGCATATAAACATCCTCCAAAAGTTTTCCATTAAGGAAAGTGATTTTAACGTCTATCTATCATATCTCATAATCGAAATATGCAGCACTTGCAAGCATTATCCGAATGGATTTAATCATGGCAACGGGTGAGAAAGTTTGGTCGTAATCGACACCATGTCGTTGATGATACCCCTTCGCTACAAGCCTAGCTTTGTACGTTTGTACGTTGCCTTCCATGTCGGTCTTCTTCTTGAAGATCCATTTGCATCCAATAGGCTTTACGCCTTCTGGTGCATCAACTAGTGTCCAAACTTAGTTGGTGTACATGGAATCCATTTCAGACTTCATGGCTTATTGCCATAAAGCGGAATTGATAGCTTGTATCCCTTCCTCAATACGTAGCCGGTTCGTTATCCTCAAAGAGATTGATATCTACATGAGGTGAGATCAGAAACCCATACCTCTCAGGTTGTTTCCTGACTCTCTCCGACCTACGCGGTCCTTGTGTAATAGAAGATTATGGTACAGTCTCATCCCGGATGGACTGGTCTTGTTCCGTTGAGGATTCTATGCCAGGAACAGTATCACTCTGATTTTCATCGAGTTCTACTTTCCTCCCATTAACCACTGCATTTAGGAATTCCTTCTCAAGGAAAACCGCATGTAGAGCAACAAATACTTTAGTAATATCCTTTGGTTTCCCTATGATATCCTACGAATAGGCATTTATCCGATTTGGGCTCAAGTTTGGTACCTTCCAAACATTTGACGTACTCCCAGCATCCCCAAATCTTCAGGAATGAGAAACCCGGTTTCTTTCCTGTCCATATCTCATATGGAGTCTGTTGAATAGACTTTGACGGAACCTTATTCAAAATAAGAATTGCACTATTTAATGCATATCCCCAGAAGGAAATATGTAGCTCAGTGCGACTCATCATAGACCTAACCATGTCCAATAAAGTTCGGTTTCTCCGTTCGGACACATCGTTTAATTGCGGTGTTCCAGGAGGAGTCCACTGTGAAAGAATACCATATTCTTTCAAGTAATCTAGAAACTCATTGCTCAAGTATTCGCCAACATGGTCCGACCGTAATGTCCTTATACTCTTGTCGGTCTATTTTTCAACTTCTTGTCGAAACTCTTTGAATTTCTCAAAAGTTTCCGACTTGTGTCTCATGAGATACACATAACCATAACGCGATGCATCATCCGTAAAGGTTACGAAGTATTCATATCCACCTCTAGCCTGGCTAGACATGGGCCCACAAACATCACTATGAACAAGGGCTAACAGTTCGGTGGCTCGTTCACCTTTACCGCTAAAAGGTGATTTAGGTATTTTTCCTAATAAGCAAGATTCACAGACGTCATATGAATTTGGATCAAATCCGTCCAAGTACCCAATCTTCGAAAGTGTGAATATGCGAGTCTTGTTTATGTGTCCTAAACGACAGTGCCACATATAAGTTTCATCTTTGTTACTCATTTTGAGTCTTTTGTTTGTTATATTATATGTTGGAGATAGATTTATATTCAAAATATAAAGACCATTATTTGCAACAGCAGTGCAAATTTCTACATCATTTTTATATAAGTAACACCCAGTGTTGCTAAATACAAAAGTATACCCACATTGGGTTAACATAGATACAGATATAATATTCCTAGTCAAACTAGGTACATAATAACAGTCATTAAGTTCAAGTATATGCCCCGAGGCAGTTCCAAAATAAAAGTGCCCACGGCCAAAACAGCAACAGATGTCCCTTTTCCAACACGCAGATTAATCTCCCCTGAAGCCAGTCTCCTGCTAATCTTCAGATCCTGCACATCAGTACATATATGCGTACCACAACTAGAATCAAAAATCCAATTTTTAAAACTAGAAGTAGTTATGTTTATTTCAATAACAAACATACCTGAGGCCGGTGCATTGCCCGCCTTTATCTCCTTCTGGAGTGCCTTGTACTCGTGGCAGTCACGCTTCCAGTGACCTCGCTTGCTGCACTAGAGGCAAACATCTTGAGATTTATCCTTAGGCTTCCCAGAAGCCTTTGACGATTTGGCCTTGCCCTTTCTTTTATGCTTCTTCTTCTTCACACCTCCAGTTGCATTGGGCCCAGCCCTCGGTGTCTGAGATGTCGAAGCAAAGTGCGCCTCGCGCTTGTTGCCCTTGAGAAGCTCCTTCTCAGCTTCCTTGAGAGTAGACAATAACTCTCCAAGAGTATCATCAGTGTTCATCAAATTATAGTTTATGATGAACTGTCTCCAGGTGTCGGGGAGAGATTGCACGACCATGTCTATAGTAATCTCAGCCTCAAAGACTATCCCCATAGTAGCTAGCTCATCTATGTCAGCAATCATCTGTACCACATGGGACTCAACGGACATGCCTTCTGACATGCGTGAATGGAAGAGCTTCTTAACTAACTCATATCTCTGCGACCTCTTGTTAGATCGGTGAAGATCTTGCAACCTCGCCAACATGTTATAAGGATCCAAGTCCCTATTTTGTTGACGAAAATGCTGAGTCATGGAAGCAAGCATAATAGACTGAGCAGTATCACAATCATCGCTGTGAGTCTTCCAAAGCTCCAGCTCAAGTGTCTGATTAGGTGTGGGTTTAGGCCCAAGAGGTGACTGAATGGTGTATAACAGCCTCTCGGCTCCAAGGACTATCCTTAGATTCATTTCCCAATAGGTAAAGTTCGTGCCCTTAAAGAGATTCTCGCCCATGATAATGTCTCGGACATTTCCCTTTCCAGTCATCTTGACTACGATAGTCTAACTATCTAGTCAATGATATTTTGGGTACAGTCTAACTGTTACAAGAAAAATAACATTATATTAGTCCAACTAATAAAATAATTTTGACGAAATAATTTGAAAGCGCGTAAAGCTAAGTATCTGAATGAAATTGCAAATTCAATACTAGCCTCCCACTATTTTTCGGCGAGCTTCTAACCCTTTGTCGAGTACTCGGGAAACCCAGTTTCTAGTGGGCTAGGATCCCGTTAAATAACACACAACTTTGACTTTGGCCAATAAATTATATGAAACTTAACTAGGTAGATCTTGAAGATGAATTGGATCTCATCCAATTCCTAGATCCGGTAGGTGGACATCCAATCCGAAACATTTATACAGTACATATGCCAATGTATCCAATACATTTTCCTAACCTTTTTCCTCTGAATCAACTAAGTCTTGGCTTTGGCACAACAAGCTTAATGATTCCAGTTAAGCGGGAACAACATTGACATGGAAAGCTTCGTAATCAATGTCGATGGACAAGAAGTGATCTTGACTTTGACCAACAAATCACGACTTGGACAAGACATCGATATGGAACAAAACTCTCATGATTCAAACACATCCGCAATTGACAAAGGCCTTGACTTTGGCCAATAAACCAATGCCAATTTTGGATCTTGAGTAAGAATCACTCAATGGAAGGAAAAATCGCTTAATATTATTTTGAGGGTTTTTCACGTAAATTGGCAACCAATTTATTATCTTTGTTAAGGTCTCATCATACACCCTTAAGCATGCTTCTAAAACATCATAAGGCGTGAAAAGTAAATTAATAACGATATGCGGATGGATATTTAAACCAGAGTTCCTAGAACAAATCACTCACTTTCCTTCCCCGGCTAACACTATTCTACTTCTACCCAATTACATAATACAATAAGAGAAACCTCATAACATTGAGGGGAATTAGGTGAGAAGAGAATACAAAGAATCAATAAAGACAAGGATGGACACGCAGGTCCAATTTATAAATTCCAAAATTTATAATAATTTCCAAAATTACCCTTTCCCTTCTAATATCCATCTGAATAGTTATTCATCCATCACATCCATATATTCATTCAAGCATGTTATTCAATCCAACTAATCAAATTAATTATCTTTGAATATAAGTGATCATCCAATGTTCAAACAATGATTTGATTTTGCGCGAGTCCAACTCGTTTGAGAATAAGTACTTAAAGTACGAATTCTTGAATTATATCGAACTACTCGTTAAATCTAATTTAATCCGTATTCAATACTAATTCAATTTAATTCCAAATTAAATATCTACACTTTTTAATGCACTTTAATGACTTAGATTCCAAATCTAATCCTTTCGGGTCTCAAAGCCCAACTAACATCCAATGTTCGTTTAATTAAAGTCCGATAGGCCTTCAATTGATTTTATAAGGCATGGGCTTTGGTCAATATGTGTCAAACCCAATTACCAAGCCCAATTGAGGAATCATCCTCATATGCCAAAAAATCAATTTTATCCCATAAGGCCCAATTAAAGTTTTAAAGCCCATTTATTACATTTGGACTTAATGGAATGATTTAGGCCCAATTAGGATCCAATCCAATTTGCCTAAACCAACTTGGCCCAACCAAGCCCATTATGCCCAAATATAACATTTTCAAGCCCAATTCAAAATCAAACCCAATTAACCAAATTTTAATATTCCAAATTTTAAAATTCAATTAAATAAAGTGTAAAGTCATGATTAATCTTTTAAATCAATATTTCCAAAACACTAATCTAACCATTAATCATACTTTTCATCATCAACACATGTCCAACATATTTGATTCAAAAAATCATCTCATTACATGCAAGGAAGCTCACGGCCAAGGTTGGGATTTTTGTCCGAATTTATTTTCAATCCGATTGAATTTTAAATCGACATTCCCAATCGTTTCAAGTAATCCAATGATCATCAAAATAAAAAATACCATGACTTCCAAGGGTAAGTAAGATTCGGCCAAGCCTCACATTTGGGGAAAAATCCGTCCAATTTATTTTTCACAAAATTGATCATGTATAACACCATGTTATCAACATACAAGTATACTTAATCAAACAATTTCATCAAATCATGCTTCAATCAATTTTACCCAAATTTTACCCTAAAATTTTTCATGCTTAAACAAGGCTCCATGATACCATTGTTAGTTTCTAAAGATGTCCCAAGATCATTTTAAGCCATGAAAATGATGAATATAACAAGAAGTATGGCGGAAATATACTTACAAAGATCGATTTTGGATGTGATGCTCAACAAAAATTTTCCTTCCAAGATTCAGCCAAGGATGATTTGTTGATGAAGATGATCTACAAGCTCCAATCTTTAAAGGAAATCCATGCTCTAAGATAAGCTTCCCTATCACCTTGGTTTGATCCTTGATTTGTGCTAGCAAATGAAGAAATAAAATCCAATCTATGCTTCAAGAAGCTCACGGCATTGTGTGTATATGGAGAGAGAGAGTTTTGTTTTTCTATCTTTTTTTTCTAAAAACATAATGAAAAACAATTACCAAAAATTGGTATATGGCTTTCAAAAAGTCAAAAATCATTTTGGCTCCAAAAATGCATTAAAAGCTCTCACCAACTTGTGTCATGAATAGTGACTAGCTGTTTCACCAAAAAGTGACTTTGACATCTATCATAAATAAATGACAAGTGACGTGACTCGCGATGTGACTTATGGGCCCCACTTGATTCGAAATATGAGTGGGCCCGTAAACACTTCCGGGCTCAGTTGAGCTAATTCTGAATTAACGAACTTCTGTCGCGACGTAATTAAATAATTATGCCTAGTGAAATTACTATTCATGTCGCTAACGAATTAATTCTAATTAACTCGTTTGCCCGAATTAAAATCTAATTTTAATTCCGCGCCGAAATCCAATTTCATTTAATATATCGCAAATATTATTTTAATGATTAATTCCAAATTAATCTTTCTCTCTCTTCAAATAGTATTTTATCCAAGATAAAGTTTCTCCGTAATTAATCCCAGATTAATAAAGTTCGAATCAAACATCATCAGTGAATCTTCGGGAAGTGACCCAAGAGATCCCTGGATATGTAGGCAGTAAATACGGTCGTCGGACTATCCGAAACGTACGTACCTCGTACTACGTTTTTACCGATTTACGAGACAAGGTTGGCTTCTAGCAAATCATCATGCCTACCCAATTCTCCAGAAATATTCTTATTGGAATATACGATCTCTATCAGGCGTAGTATACCGTAGTATTGTGTATTGCGATCCAGTATCGGATATCACGTGCAAGGCCTGGGGCTGGAATAGTATCTGCCCCGTACGAAGCAAATATCGGATATCTAGCAACTAGTCTCTTTGAATCGGATAATCATGACCTTGTCATATTATCCCGATGGTTTTAACACAATAGAGAACCAGTTCTGAATCCCTGCGTGATCATCATCTCCATATGTCTGAAGTGATACTTCTGTCTTGACATCACATCCAATACACTACGATTCCTAATAAACCCAGTAGAGGTGTACACAGAACCTATTAAAGCCATGGACGATCAAAACCAAAATTTACCGACTGTCGCAAGTACTAGCGATGCAAGTCTCAGGTTAAGACCAAATACACCTATCCTGAAGCGGACTCCTATAGACACATATACATACTACCAATGGGATTCCACGGGGTCTATCCAGAGCGAAGCTGTTTTCCATACCATAGGTAAAACACAACCTCCTATCGCACTTGCATAAGTATCATATACTTAAACATATGAGAACTATGCCATTGTGCCCTCACAACGCGCACAATTGTAATACTAGTCTATTCCGCATTATCGATGTCCAATCTCGATAATACTATGACTAGAGATATTCAATGATTAAACCTTATGGATTGATACTGTCTCATATCATCTCAATCCGGAACTAATCATAAGGACTTTTACCATTTATCTATATCAAAGTAAATGAATCATAAAACTGTGAAAGGCAATTTCATTATAATATAGTTAATTTTATACAAAACACAATGCCTTTTACAACAGTGACGCTATGGGTCATAACTGTCCAACATGAAACCCTTGGTGCACGTATTATTGTGCAAAGCCAGGTGACAATGATTATGGAAACCCTTCCAAAGAGTTTCATACAGTTTAAGAGCAAATGTTCTATGAACAAGTTGACTTTCACATTGACTAAACTGCTGAATGAGCTCACCAATTACGAGTCCGTTATGAACGGTCCTCGTAGGCCCAATGCCGAGGCAAATGTTGTCAAATCTTCTAAATCTGTAAAGAAGAATAAGAAAGGCAATTGGAAGGCAAAGGAAAAACCAATGAAAAGAAGAACAATAAAAGCTTCAAAGGAACCAATGCCGAAGGGAATTCCATTGCTAACAACTAGGGCATTGGAAAAGGAAGTGCCCAAAATACCTTGCAAAGCTTAAAGAGAAGAAGAATACAATTAAATATGAGTTATTTGTCATTGAGTCTTTTTTGGTGGAGGATGATAAATCCATATGAATTGTTGATTCTGGTGCCACTAACCAAGTTTATTGTTCTTTGCAGCTACTTGACTCATGGAGGGACCTTGCTGAAGGTAGTTTTACCATGAGAGTTGGGATAGGGGATGTTGTTTCAGCAAGAGCAGTGGGAGTTTCAAATTTGAATTTTAATAAAAGTTATTTATGTTTGAATGGTGTGCAATATATTCCTAGTTTTCGCAGGAATTTGATTTCTGTAACAAAACTTATGGAATGTGGTTTTTCTGTTTCGTTTAATAATAAGTCAGTTATTGTTAGTATAAATGGATTAAATATGTGCACGTGAAACTCCAAAAATAATCTATATGTATTAAGGCCGTTAATGCATAAATAGCTACTTAATACTGAAATGTTTAAGATTGAAAGATCTAAAACTAAACGGCTAAATATTTCTCATGATGATACCTATATATGGCACCTTAGACTTGGTCACATTAACCTTGACCGAATAGATAGACTAATTAAGAATGGAGTTTTAAATAAGTTAAAACTCAATACTTTACCTGTCTGTGAATTCTGTCTAGAAGGTAAAATGACCAAGAGACCTTTTACTGGAAAAAGGGATAAGAGCCAAAGAACCAATTGAGCTAATACATTTGGAAGTTTGCGGATCGATGAATATAAAGACACGAGGTGGTTATGAATACTTTGTCACTTTCATTGACGTTTATTCCAGATATGGGTATGTTTACCTAATGCAGCACAAGTCAGATACATTTGAAATTTTCAAAGAGTATCGTGCTGAGGTTGAGAACTAGTTAGGTAAAAGCATCATAATTCTATGATCAGATCATGGAGGAGAATACCTTGATAGATATTTCGAGGAATTCTTAATTGAGCATGGAATTATTTCATAGCTCACAGCACCTGGAACACTACAATAAAAATGGTGTTACTGAAAGGAGAAATCGGACCCTACTAGATATGATGAGATCAATGTTTAGTTATAACATTCTACCTAGTTCATTCTGGGGGTATTCATTGTAAACTGCAATGTATGTCCTGAATTTAGTTCCTTCTAAGTCTGTTTTTAAGACTCCATTAGAGTTGTAGAATGTTCGTAAAGCAAGTTTGCGACATTTCCGCATATGGGGGTGTCTGGCACATATGCTAAAAAATAAGACTACTAAGTTGGAATCACGTTCACATGTGTGCCTATTTGTAGGCTATCCTAAGGAAACTAGGGGTGGATTCTTTTATAGTCCATAAGATAATAAAGTATTTATGTCGACAAATGCTATATTTCTTGAGGAGGATTATATGAAAGAATTCAAACCTCGAAGTAAAGAGTTACTTGAGAGTTACTTGCTGGTATAACCAGTAAACCATTGTCAAATGTTGACAAAGACATAACACCTTCTACATCTGAAACTCAGATGCAAGTTTGTCAGGATATCATACCACCTAGATGTAGTGGGAGGGTTGTAAGACAACCTGAATTCTATCTAGGAAATTGTGAGGTGCAAGTTATTACATCTTGTGATGGTATAGATGATCCATTGACCAATGGAAGATACTGATAAAGAGGAATGGCTCAAAACCATGAACCTCGAGATAGAGTCTATGTACTCTAACTCAGTCTGGGAACTTGTAGACCAACCTAAGGTTGTAAGTGGATCTACAAGGAAAAAAGAGGAATATATCGGAAAGTACAGACTTTCATGGCTAGGCTAGTGGCAAAGGGTTATACCTAAAACAATGGAGTTGACTATGAAGAAATTTTCTCACCAGTAGCCATGCTTAAATCTATCAGGATTCTTCTTTCCATTGCCGCATATTATGACTATGAGATTTGGCAAATAGATGTCAAGACTGCATTCTTAAACGGACATCTTGATGAGAGTATCTATATGGTACAACCAGAAGGGTTTATTACCCAAGGTCAAGAGCAAAAAGTTTGCAAGTTGCAAAGGTCAATTTATGGACTTAAGCAAGCATCTAGATCTTGGAACATAAGGTTTGATACTACAATAAAGTCTTATAACTTTGAGCAGAATATCGATGAGCCTTGTGTCTACAAGTGCATTATTGATGGGAATGTGGTTTTCCTTGTGTTATATGTTGATGATATTTTACTCATTGGGAATGATGTAAAGATATTATCGGATGTAAAAATCTGGCTAGCTAACCAATTCCAAATGAAAGATTTGGGATAGGCAAGTTATATACTTGGGATCCAGATCAATTGGGATAGCAAGAAATGACTGTTAGCAATGTCTCAAACAACCTATATCGACATGATTCTTTTGCGATTTGGTATGCAGAATTCCAAGAAAGGTAATTTACCTTTCAGGCATGAGATTAATTTTTCTAAAGAACAATCTCTTAAGACACCACAAGGAGTTGAGAAGATGAGACATATATCATATGCTTTAGTAGTTGGAAGTCTTATGTATGCTATGTTATGCACGAGACCAGACATCTGTTTTACAGTGGGAGTAGTCAGTAGGTTTCAATCCAACCCAGAATTAGATTATTGGGTAGCGGTGAAACATATTCTCAAGTATCTTTGGAGAACGAGAAATTATATGCTTGTATATATAAGTCAGGATATGATTCTGAGAGGCTATACTGACTCTGATTTTCAAACAGATGTCGATTCTAGGAAATCAACATCTGGATCAATGTTCACCCTAGGTGGTGGGGCTATATTATGGAGGACCATTAAGCAATCTTGAATTACTGACTCCACCATGGAGGCTGAATATGTAGTAGCTTGTGAGTTCTTGGTAGATCTGGAAGTTGTTCCAAATGTGGATAAACCACTCACACTTTATTGCGATAATAGTGGTGCAGTGACGAACTCCAAAGAACCAAGAAGCCACAAGAGGGGTAAGCATATTGAGAGGAAATATCACCTCATCAGGGAGATAGTGTAGAGAAGAGATGTCACTGTCATGCAGATTCCATCCGCAGACAACCTGGCCGATCCATTTACAAAGACCTTATCGGCTAAAGTGTTTGAAGGTCACCTAAAGATCCCATTTTCTCTAGTCCAAGTGAGATATTGTTGGGATTTATGTACTAAAGCTTCATGTATTGTAAATGAAATTGATTATTGTAATAATAATAAATGTATTATTCATTTTATCAAAATTGTTTGATTTATATCGTATATTGTCCAATTATCTTGTTTACCTTGATTACTCTTGTACCTTTAGACTTAGTGTATATTTGATACACAAGAGGATTTAAGTCTAAAGTTAGTAATCTAAATATTCCATAGAGAGCAAACAAAGAGGGTATTTTGTTTGTGGTTTATCTATAGCTGCGGTCCATTCTATACTTGTATGACGATCTTGATCCGGGATCATTCATGTAGTGACATGGAAATGGAGGCACCTTGTATGATGAGATCATATAGGACTGGACTCAGATAAATACGAATTTCTTTTAATATCTGTTAACTGAAGAAATTCATTTTATCTAATAAATGGTCATATATAGATTCGATCTTAATCCTGAGTGTACTACGAACTCCTACATGACTGGTTATGTCTTTTGATTTACTATGGTGAGGTTGGTGTTTCATTCCTAGCCAATAACTACGTATTTTGGGGATATGATTTGGTATGTAGCTGGGAAGGTTTTATATAGATATGGAATTCACTCATTCTTACGAGAAACATATGAATATCTCTTTTAAGAGATGATTCGGGACTCGAACAATTTGAGCGCTCAAATTTTATATTACGAATAGAAAGTATTTTATATTCATAATTTTTATGAATTAATTGTTCGTTATAGAATCAGTGGTGCTTAAGAGACAAAATATCCATTAAACCCGGCTCTATTTATGAGATATTCGTGAATGGCTATATCCATATGTAATGACTATATCGATGGACACCGAAGATGTTCGGTTTATTTAATCCATCTACAGTAACATGAGTTCAACTTCGAGTTTTTAGTGGAATAACGAGGAGTTAATAATTCTTAATATTTGATTAAAGAGTTTAATTAATATTTCTGAATTATTGGAGCTTGGAACTGTAGGTCCATTAGTCCCAATGCTAGCTCGATTAACTATAGCAAACCTAATATAATTAGATTGTCTAATTATATGCTCACTATTTATTTATATATTATTAATAAAAGTAATAATATTTCTTGTCACAAATGAAAACTATGTTAAATTAGTTTAACTTAATATTTTCTAGAATTCTTTAATTATGAGATAATTAAGTTAGTAATAATTATGAGATAATTACTACAACATAATTTAAGGTAAATAAATCATTATTAATATATTGATTTTAATTTACCATTGGAGACAAAGCCATATGGCTTACCATGTCATCCAAGCAATTATGTCTATTAGGTGGCTTGGATACACCTAATAGTTTTGTCATTAGCTAATGAATTTTATGCTTTGGTATAGCCTCCATATTTTTGTGTTTGCCATTGAAAGAATGCATTAAATGCTTAATGACAAAGCCATTATTTTTATCTTAACATTTCTTATGCTTTGGTATGGCTTTCACATTTTTGTGTTGGCCATTGCAAGAAAGCATTAGATGCTTAATGACAAGGTTAGTTGGCTTGTGTGAGAGAATATAATCTCCACTATTTCTCTCACTTCATAAGGTTAACACTTTGCATTCATTCACACAATTATTGTGAGAAAGATTTGAGAGAAATGAGAGAATAACTTCAAATATTCATAAGTGTTGTGGGAGTATTTGAAATTCCAATGAGCCAAACACCGTTGTGACAAAATCTAAATAGTTTAGAGGTTTAATCTATGTGAGTGAAGCCCACACCTCGATTTGTTGGTTTCAAGTCATAGTTCGAAAGATTGAGTGGTTGATCCAAGTGCTGGATACCAAAGTTTTAATCTTGACTACTACAACAAGAGAAAAGGCAAAGAAAATTTTAAAGATCCATATCGAACCCGGTGCCACCACAAGCAACTTTCACCACGCTAAGGAAACGGGTTCCTACATGCACATGTAGAGGACTAGGGGGACGACGATACATAATGCCCCTAGATACTAGTTCCGGATTAGAGATGACAGATGTCCCTAGATCTTAATTTTCAGAGCTTGGAGGGTAGCATAGATCGGTACCTATAGTTCTAGTTTAGTGGCATGGAGGATGGCGACACGTAACATCCCAAGATCACTAGTTTCAGGGATATGAGTTGCATGTTTTGGGGGACGGTGATTTGTAACGCCCCAAAGTCATGGATTTTCATTCCTAGCTTTAGTTAGGTGTATGAGGGACGGTAATATGTAACGCCCCCATACGTCAGATTTTTCAGAGACAGATACAGATTACAAATATAGTTTTCAATTACAGTTTTCAGAAAAGATTTTTAGAAAAGAAAGTTTTCCGAAAATTTTAGTTTTATGAGAAACATCCAGAAAAGTAGGTTTAGAATAGTTTTCTAGAAAGAAATGGAATCGTTTTCAGTTTATGAAAGAGATTTCCAGAAAAGATAAGTTTCACAAAAGAGTTTTTAGAAAGATTTTCAGAGATGAGTTCAGAGTTTTCAGACCAAAAAAGAGATTTTTATTTAAGCTATTTCTGAACTTTGGTTTTAAAGCCCAATATATTCACAATAGTATTTCCGATTTGATTTTTATCGTCCACTCACTTAGATCGTTCAAACGATCTAACCCCTCCCAGTGTTTTATTTTACAAGACATTGGATGACGAGCTCAGAATGATAGATACTGAAGACAGTCACTAAAGGGTTTGAGTCCACTAGAGTGTGTATAGAGTTACAGTTCAGTCAAAGTCATGTAAATTCATGTATTTCGCATAATGTATAGTAAAGATTTCATTTATAATATGTTAAGTTTGTTTTGCCATGGTTGCATTGTAGAGAATTGTTGAGACATGACATGAGTCAAAAGGTACATATATGTTAGAATAAGTTTGGGCAATGGTCCCATGTTTGAACTATAATTGAGATAAGTTAATAGTGATGTATATAGTCAGTAAGTTAAGGCTCAAGGGGATTGTACGACATATTCTTTGTCGGTAGCATCACCGAAATCAGAGATGTTAGAGTGAAGATAATAGTGATATGTATGTTAGGTAAAAAGTTTGCCTGGGCATATTTTATCTCCTTGAAATAGTGGGAATAGTCGATATTATATTCGACATAAACTTTTGTTGGACAGTTATGACCCATAGCGTCACTGTTTGTAAAATACATTGTGTTTTTATACAAAATTAACTATGTATTAATGAAATTGCCTTTTACCGTTTTGTAAATTTATTTACTTTAATATAAATGGTAGAAGTACATATGATTAGTATCGGATTGAGATGCTATGAGACAGTATCAATCCATAAAGATTTAATCATTAAATATCCCTAGTCGTAGTATTATCGAGATTGGACATCGATAATGCGGTATAGGCTAGTATTGCACTTGTGCGCGTTGTGAGGGCATAAAGGCATAGTTCTCATATATTTATGTATAGGATACTTATGCAAGTGCGGTAGGAAGTTGTGTTTTACCGATGGTACGGAAAACAGCTTCGCTCTGGATAGACCCCATGGAATCTCATTGGTAGTATGTATATGTGTCTATGGGAGTCCACGTCAGGGTAGATGTATTTGGTCTTAACCTGAGACTCGCATCACTAATGCTTGCGACAATCGGTAAACTTTGGTTTTGGTCATCCAGGGCTTTAACAGGTTATGTGTACGCATCTTCTGGGTTTATTGAGAATCGTAGTGCATTGGATGTGATGTCAAGATGGAAGTATCACTTCAGACATATGGAGATGATGATCACGCGGGGATTCAAAACTGGTTCTCTATAGTGTTGCAACCATTGGGATAATATGATAAGGTCATGATTATCCGATTCAAAGAGACTAGTTGCTTGATATCCGATATGTGCTTCGTACGGGGCAGACACTATTCCAGCCCCAGGCCTTGCACGTGACATCTGATACTGGATCGCTATACATTATACTACGGTATACTACGCCTGACAAAGATCTTATATTCCAGTAAGAATATTTCTAGAGAATTGGGTAGGCATGGCGCTTTGCTAGAAGCAAACCTTGTCTCGTAAATCGGTAAAAATGTAGTACTTGGTACGTACGTGTTCGGATATACCGACGATCGGATTTACTGCCAACATATCTAGAGATCTCTTGGGTCGCTTCCCGAAGATTCACCGA
>SKCR01017369.1:0-67522 GCA_019454045.1 Zanthoxylum bungeanum | reverse complement strand
ACATTTGCGATGGGTTTTGCATCACGTGCGACAGGTGCTGCAAATGTCGCAAAACTTTCAAATATATATATATATATTGGCAGCGAGCTTGCTGCCATATTTTGAGGATAAAAAAGTTGTAAAAGAAAATTGCAAGTTTAGAGGAAGGAGATGAGGGTATTTTTGTCTTAAATTGTGATTTTGCTCATTTCTAGAAAAAATTACTTTGGTTGCCTAATTTTGATATTTTAAGTTTGGGAATGCCCAAAATTGATAATTTAACCTTATAAAACGATCATAACTTTGCAGATTTAAGAGAACATACTTGAATTTTTATCAGATTTTGCAGCCTGAATTTGGAAGAAAATCAAGTAAGAAATAGGAATGACTAGATGATTTTTTAAAAGATGCATAATTACCCAACCCCCTCCATACAAGAAAGAAAATAACAATGCAAAAGACTAATTAATTAAACGATAAAGACAATAGTGCAGTAATACTTTCATTAGCAAAGGGTACAACCTGGGATCCGGACTTCGGTGTGTTACAATTCCTCATGTTACAAACAGTCCTAAAAGAAAAGTTTATATTTCCACATTTTGGGCATGTCCAATCATTATCACGTGTAGCATCTAGAGAATCATTAGAAAACAAAAACATCGAAGTTAGTAAACCAGTTTCCATGAGGCTGTGTATTTCGTGGTGGTTTGTAAGTTGCAAAAATATGACAAACCTGCACCCTTTTTCTGAGATTTATCATCTGGAAAAAATCCTGGTCTAGGTCCCTGTGCAGGAAAGGGCACACATAAATTCTACGTCAGATATAAAATAGGGAACTAACCTCTACCAAAAGCTGAACATAAGAAAGCAACATTTTCCCATATGAAGCTGGAATATACCAATTTCCAAATGTAATTAAGACTTTGCTTGCTTCCACATGCACGTCCATGCAAGCAAACACACCAGGGGGAAAGACATAAGGAGAGGACAGGATATATCAAAAACATATTTAGCTCATTGAATATGAATTAAAACAAATTCACCAGATTTATCAAACTTTAAAAGTGTAAATACTACCATAAGAATCTCAGACATTAATATTGTATCATATGAGAACAACCAAGATGAAACCAGCACATAGATCTAATTTTCGAATGACAGGGATAAAAAGATATTCACAATATGAGAGAAGATCTGAAAATACCATAGCAGCAGTGCCCATTGGCAGGCCTAAGCCATATCGGTCCATCAAGGAAGGCGGAATGCCATAGCTTCCACCTGCACAAAAGCGAAAAAGTAATCACTTCAATAGTGCTAAACTAGAAGTCATATTCTAGTGTGCACAAGCTCCTGAAATGAATGTGCAATGTCCAGAAGGTAGTTATATGGCTTGTAATTGGTACATTTGACCAAGTATGTGTATATGATAGATATGGAAATAGTAAGGGAACAACAAGAAATTCCAAATATAATAGAACAAAAAAAAAAACACAAACAAGAACCCCATCAAGGTACCAGGGCATACCATTTCCCATCATAGAACCACCAAAATAAGGAGGTGGTCCAGACATATGCAGCGGTCGATAAGGACTTCCAGCAGAAAGACTACTTCCATAGTTGTAATGATAGGTTGAGCCCCCAGAAAATGGAACATCATATGGAGGAATAGATGACCCATTGAAGAGGGAAGAGCCATAAGGCGGCATGCCCAGATACATAGAAGAGAGAGCACCGGAACCAACATAAGGAGCAGATGATAAGTAATTCTGTGGGACTAGAAAGGGCTTAGCAGCAGATTTCTGTGAAAAAACAAACGAGAAATTATTTACGAACACTACTTTAAAAGCAGCCACAAAAAAAAATTACAAGATCAACCTAAAGATCAGTCAAATAATATTAATCAACAAATCACAAGGCAGGAGAACATGATCAACAAATGTAGTTGAGTGTTACCATAAAACTAAATAGATGACTACACAAAGTATACAATTGCAAGCAAATGAATTAACACAACAATGGTTACATTACTTTTAACCTAACACATAACACATACCTCAACCCCATCCCAGCCCTTGAAAAACACAACTTAAACCTAATCAATCTCCAAGGTTGTATGAAAGGGATCAATCACAGACCTCTACCTCCACTACAAGAGGCCTAACCAATTATGCAATCCACTTTAAACAATAATGCTTACAAAATAAGTGTGTTTTAAAAACAAATGGAAACTTTCAAGTACAAAATCATGACCAACATAAAATTATTAGAGATGGCAAGAAAACCTGCACCTGCTCCGGACTCGCACAAACTCGGATATTATGAACTAGAATAAACTCTATGAACCTGATGAAATAGAATCCGAGACAATCTCTGATTAAAATGAAAAGAGATTTGTACACCTTCTTTAAAGGATTAGATAATTAAGAAATAAAAAATTTACAGGATTTAGAAAACCTGAATAAAAAATTAAAGGTCTTTAAGGAAAAGATTAACTCTAAACCTGAAAACATAGAAAATGGATTAAAAATTATAATAATTGACAATATTATAAAAGCTAATGAGCAAGAAAAGTTCATATTCACTGTTTCAAGCAAAGCGAAAGGTGAAAATAGTAATGCTAAGAAACAAAAAACAAATGAATAGAGATCAGATGACAATAAATAATTTTAACAGCTAGATTACCATCAATAATCTGATAGACTCGATTGAAAAACTCACTATTGATGATAGTAATGATTTGTTGTCACTTGAAGGACAACTTATAAGTTTGAAAATCAACTTGAACAAGTTAACGATAACATAAAAAAAATATGAAGATAAACATGATAAATGGAATGCTACTATGCTAGAGGCTACTACTAAAGAAGCATTCTAGTATTATAATATGAATATTAAAAGAAAAACAGATGAAAAACCATCTAGTTCAAACAAAAAATCCAAAAATGGATAAATTAAATAAACATGACAAAAATACAGTAATTGTCTATATTAAAAATCATTTGGAAAACAAAATCGAAAAGAATTTTGATTATTTAAAAAGAAAAGGAATAGAGTCATCAAAGACTGCACCTTTCTTATATACAAATAATCATAAAATGAAAAACGATATTAAAAACTTAGAAGAAGCTATAAACCCTTGTAGAAATTTAACGTTGATTAAAATGACTAATGTTATAGAACAAATTAATCTAAAGGTAGATAAAATTCTACAAAAATTAGAAGAAATGGATCGAAGAATAATTGATTTGGAAAAAATTTCAAACACTATTGAAAGAGAAATCAAAAATAAAAGAAGATCTTCTAAAAGAAGCAAGGCCTTAATACAGGTAAGAAATCAAGAACCATTAAAGGTTGAAAACATAAGCTACCAAAAAGGAAGCTTTGATGAATGGGTTTATCAAAACCAATTGCCGAAAATGAAAAAGGAACTGGAAGAAGTTAACCAGTTAAGAAAAGTAAATTCCAAAATATTGAAAAACTGAAAAAGAGAGTTCCAGTAGTGAATCTCAATAATGGACAATCAAATTGAAGAATTAATTTTGGATCTTCAAGAATTAGAACTTGAACCTAAGGTTTATGTAGATGAAACCATAGGACAACTGGCGGACCAACCGCAATAAAAAGAGAAAGATATAATGACCCAGAAGCTAGTACTTCTAGGGATAATAAAAGAAGTAGGCAAAGTAAAAGAAGTCAAAGAGGATACAGTGATGCCATGCCAGGCTTTTATAAAATTAATAACAATACAAATAATGAAAATTGGTCTAGCCAATTTATTCCAAAACACTCGGAGGAAAAGCCAATACCGCCCAATGGTATGTATCTAAATTTAGATTGTGAACTAGACACCAAAGGAGCTCTATTGGAATGAGGAAAATCCATGAAATATTTTTATACATACTTCGCATCAGACGAAGATAGTGAAATAAAATATGACATGTTGCACGCAACATTTAAAGGAAATGTTAGAAATTGGTGGTACGGGATTATATCTACCACAAAAAATTGTCATTAAAGCCACTATAACTATGGCATTTGAAAGATCAATGGAAGATGGAGTTAGTGCTATGGGAGCACATATATATTCAGTGAATTCCTAGGAGAAAATATTATAGAATATAGAGCCAATTCTAGGGCTTTAGAAAAGACAAAAGCTAGATTAGCTTTAGAAAAATTAAGTATTTGCAAGATGTAATTTTTCATCCTTTTTGGAATTTACTTTTCTTAACAGGTTAACTTCTTCCAGAACCTTTTTTATTTTCGGCAATTGGTTTTGATAAACCCTTTCATCAAAGCTTCCTTTTTGGTAGCTTATGTTTTCAACCTATTTTCATAAGAGATTGTCTCGGTTTCTATTTCATCAGGTTCAATAGAGTTTATTCTAGTTCTAAATCTTTCATAGGACAGTTGGCGTATCTGATTCTTACTTAATCTAAATCTTTGTCCCTGTGGATTGATAAATCCTGGAATTGTATTTGTATTTATACGTAAAGGCGTATTTTCTACAGTATTTATATATGGCTCTGATACCAAGTTAGACGGGTGGTTTTTTATAGAGAAAATTTAATTTTATATTCCCTTTTGTATGAGAAATGTCTATGCTTTTTCATGCTCTCAATATTAATGTATGACAATTCTTTGTCTTAAATACATTCCTCTAAAATTCATCATTAAATTAGAAGGATGTTTTAGGTTTAATTCTAATTTTTCTATTCTTGCTAACCTTTTATTGTCAAAGGTAGCACACATTGAATTTTCTTCTGAATTTTCTTCTATTTCTATAGTCTATGACTCTTTCGTCTATAATTTCTTCATCTTTAGACATCATTCTTCTTCTAAGAGGATGTTTCTGTGTATATTTCATAAATATCACATTCTTCTGAACTTAAATAGTCTATTTCAATTTCACTTAATTTGGATTTTATGTCTTCATAATCCTCATATAGGTACTAACATTTTTCTTGTCACATTCGTAACTCCAGGTTGCGGATTGAATTTATAAAACCCGGATATGTCTAAAACACGGACCCGGACTCGGTTAAAAAAAAAAAAAAAAAAAAGGAAAAAAACTAAGATTCATTCCCATGAACCCACATACGCATCCTCCAACAGCTTTCCTCTCACAGATCTACTCTATCACTTCGGTGTTGCTTTACCATCACTTAATGCAAAAACTTAAATATTTTCTTGAAATCCTTCCATTTTTAGACGATTTTGATAGAAAAAACATAAAAAAGTGCTTGAGAAAAGGAAACTAGTGCGAAGGAAATAGGAAACTAAAAAAATGACATTTACCTACCAAAAATTAAACTCTGTTCTTCCCACAGACGGCACCAATTTGATGAAGGCGGGAAAAGTGGAGTGAATCCATATCTTCAAAGTATTGGGCCTGGTAGTAGAAAGTCCATTTGTGTTTGGGCCTTTCTTCTTGTGATTCAATGAGTTTGACCTGCACATGTGTGTGTTTTAGGATTAGAATCTTCCTTTTTTTTATGTATACAATTTTATTGCTTAATGCTATATTGAATTAAGTTTATATATTATGCTTTCGAAATAGAATCAAGTCGACCCTATTTCTTGATAGCGCATTGGCTTATATAGGGTCATGTATGTAAAAGTGTCAAGCTCTGATTGACATATGTCCATTGATGGATTGCTTTCTGATAGCATGGTTTAACATACATAATAACAAGTGTAATCACATCTCATACCATATTTCAGCATGTCTAGTGACAAGTGTACACTATGCAATCAGAAAGTAGTCCATCAGTGGACGCATGTCAATCAAAGATTGACATCTTTACACACATTACCCTATATAAGCCAATGAGCTATCATGAAATAGGTCCACTTGGTTCCATTTTGAACGCATAATATATAAACTTAATTCAATACTGCATTAAGCAATAAAATTGCATACATAAAGAAAAGGAAGATTCTAACCCCTAAAACACACACACGTGCAAGTCAAATTCATTGGATCAAAAGAAGAAAGACCCAAACAAAACTGGACTTTATGTTGCCAGGCCCAACACTTTGAAGGTATGGATTCTCTCCACTTTTCCTGCCTTCATCAAATTGAGTCTAAGAAATTTTCTGAAAAACTAACAAAGCTATAAAAAGAGAAAAATAGGAAATGGGTATGCTCAAAAATGAAGAACTGTGTGGTGTGGAAAGTAGTCATTTTGACATGGGAACTGAGAGGCAAATAGTATGAGAAAAGTGGGCATGGAAGCTTTAATTTTGGGTGTGTTTGGGAGGAGAGAAAAATTTCAGATTTACGGAGTGATTTGAGTATATAGAAATTGAAACTAATAAAACTTGGTAAAGGAAAAACTGATTTGAGGAGAGAAACTTGGTAAATATTTATAGTAATTGATATGTGAACAGAGTTTTTTTATTTATTATGAGTGGAGTGTGGTTATTGTGAGTGGCGATTTAACTATCTGTGTTGAAAACCCGGAATCCAACTACTCAGATTTTTTTAGGTTCAACCTGGCCTAGACTCGGGATTAAAAATCCGTGTTTTATCCGGGTCCGATACATGAATTTGCTGTCCGGGTCCGGGAAGGCCAACCCTGAACCTGGACCTAGATTTTGCCATCCCTTTACTTCTGACCATTTTTTCAAGTTCAGAACTAATATGTTAATAGGCTTAATCTCAACTCAGCACATGGACTTGAATTTCCATCAATTTATGCTTTTAGCAAATGTTTATGACGAGAACATCTAGCATTGAATGATTCGAATCAATCTAGATATAATAAACACGGTTCATGACTTACGGAGTTATGATCAGCTGGTCGGGGTTGAGTGCAATTGCGCATATTGCAAGTCATTCTGAATGAGAAGTTGACATTGCCACAGCTTGGACAGGTCCAATCATCTTCCCTCCGACTACCTACAAATAGCAACAATTTGATTAAGGTCTCACTATCATAACCAAAACATCAGAAAAATCAAATTTAGGGTACACTTGTGGAGTAATATATTCAACGTGTAATACAGCATAACAACACGGTGCACATAAGAAGTTGTCATTTACAACATATCACACATTTCCTTTTACGCACATAAGAAGTTGTCATTTACAACATATCACACATTTCCTTTTAGTAAGAATCAGAGATAATGTCACCTTTAAAATAATATATATTTGATGGGAATTTATTCAAGTACTCAATAGCATTTGAACAAAGATCAAATAAGTAATACAAAAATAACCAAATTGCGCAGGACACTTTCGTTACACACAGTGTTAGAATCAACAACAAATTTGGAATATGGTTATTATTAATCTTTTCTCTGTCAACATCATTGCAGACTGGTAGGTTTCTAAATAGTCCACGTTGCTGATACAATTTGGTCAACACTGAGACGCGCACAAGAAAATCCAACAAAGATTCAATATTATACGAATATACAAGTACAAACAATAACTGGGATGTCATTCAAAAACTAAAAAATTGGGAGTAATTACTTCATCGGCAATGAAGAAACAAAAAAGAACAAGGCATTGCATACCATCAGTTCTAGCACGCTTGGCAGCAGAAGAGTTCCTGTGATCAACCTAATTACAAAACAAACACAGTTACTTAACCCATACGCAAATCCACCAAATAATCCCATACGCATAAATAAACAGCAAAAATTACACAACTAAATTGACAAACTACGAACCATTTACATTGCGGAAAAACAAAATTATCACCAATTTCATGAATCGGCAGATTAGTTCGTAAAAAAAAAACGAAATAATATAGATTTTGACCAAATTCAAGCAAAGAATAATGAGGAGCTTAGCTATTAGCTACTCAGATCCGTAAAATGAGAAGATAAAATAACAAATCGAACGAATTGTAATATGAACTACCTGAGACATAGCGGAAACGGCGATACGAGAGCTTTCTGTTGTTCGGTTCGAAGAGAGAGAAAGAGATATTGCTCAGTCTCGAGTAATTAAAAGGCCACTGATAGGCTCCTGCTAAAAAGTGGCGGCGTTGATTATAATTGGTTGGAAAAAAAATTATATATGCGCAGCTCCAACTTATTATAAACGGTGAAATTAAAAAAATGAAGAAGAAATTAATTTGATAATTTGATAAAGTTTATTATTTTTTATAATCGATGAGATTGAAGAGGAGTTTCTGTTGGGTATATATTATATTATTCAATGGATTAAGTTTGTTATCTATTTTTTTTTATGAATACCGACGGTCAAGATGGATTTGGTGGGGACCTCGTGATAGGTATTAATCTTTCGCATATTTAACCAATTTAACTAGGAGATTGCCATTTTTCCTATCTTTTTTCAATATTTATTATTTATCTTCTAATATTCTTATAATATCACATTATTCACTTCAAAAAAAAGTGTTTTTTATAAGTTTACCCTAAAATGTTAATATATTAAGATGATAATTGATGTATCATTATAATATATATATATATATAAAGCATAATAGTGTGTGTCATTTAGTGGGTGAAAGAGAATGTAACGAATGGTTATGATTAAGAGAGATAATGTATCCAAAGACCTATGTTTATGTGACTTAATTGGTGGATCAAATCATTTCATTATAATCTAATGGCAGATATAGAATCATTTAATTATAGAATCTAAGGATGACAGAAAGCTTGGGCCAGATCTGGCCTGCCCGGGATAAGAAAATCCCGGGGCATACCCTAGAATTAGAAGCCCCAGCACATTAAGCCCGGGCCTAGCCCGACCCAGGCTAAAACAAAACAAAAAAAATCTTATATATACTTTAATATATTGTAACTGTTGCCCTAACCTTAATTCCCAAAATTAGCTCTCGTCTCTCGGTCTCTTACTCAACTCTCGTCTCTTAACTCAGTTCTTAAACCCACAACCACAGCCACAGCCAGTCAGCCACTTTTGTTAATCGTCCCTTTCAATTCAGACTCAGTCACTCACTCTCACCTCTCGGTCTTCTTCAACCTTTATCGCTCGTCACCGTCTCACCGACGGCCAATCCGAGTCACCCACTAGCACTCAACCACTTTCGGCAATCATATCTTTTAGTTCAGTCACTCTCGGTCTTCTTCAACCTTCATCACATTCTATTTCTAAGCGCTCGTCACTGTCTCACCGACAGCCAGTCACTCTCGGTCTTTTTCAACCTTTATCAATTTCGAATCCATGTGCTCCACTAATCGCTCTCGTTGTAGTTGATATTGCTTAATTGTTTTTGCATGAGATATGGTTGTTAGGTTTATATTTTCTGTAAATTTTTATGGTTGTTAGGGTTCTGTTTTCTGTTATTGTGTTAAAGAAATTGATATGGTTGTTAGGATCTGTTTTCTTTTTTGCTTAATTGCTTTGCAATGTAAATGACTGGATTGTTGATGTAGCTAGGTTGGGACGTTAGGCCGATGTAGCAGAGTTAATTCATTAAATGTAAATGATTGAGCAGTAACATTTTGTTAATACATTGTTATGAAATGTTTTCTGTTTCTAGGTTAGGTTTCGGTTTTGTTTGCAATGTAAATGGTATTTCTGAAATGTTGATGTAGTTGAGTTGCTGTTGATGAAAAATTTAGTTTCCAATGTAAATGGCTGAAATGAAATATAAATGTTGTTATTGTTAGGGTTGGAGCTCAGAGTGCCAATCTGGATCGTATTTATGTCTGATTCATAAATACAAATAATTCTGTTTTCCATAATATTACTAATTTAATGGTAGCACCCTTGTCTTTTATACACTTATTCGATCTAATTATGATTAGATATCTGATTATGATTAGATCGAAACTAAATCTGGTTTAATGATACATGTATATTAGACAAAGACACTATGATTTATAATATAGTGCGCAGTTACAACGTAGTTTGTAATTGACATTGGGAAGCACACTATTAGATGTATATCCTTAAATAAAGTTCCTGGTCAAGATTTACTAACACGGGTCAGTTAGTAAAATCCACTGAGATCAGTACATATCGTATATCGTGACTTGGTCTGATGGTTTATCCCAATGAACCATGAGTCTCGGGAGACTCGTATAGACATGTAGGTGTTTATTTGGTAAATACTGAACGACTCATTGAAAATTTCCTAATAGATTGTACACCAACGTCAATAGGAATCTTCACAAGTTGAGCGAGCATAGTGGTCCTTCGACTTGAGATACCACGGTGGGATAAATGAGTTATCATCCACACTTTGATGGCATTCACGTCACCGATCTATTTAGATCAAACCTCCGCTTTTTCGTTGGGTGTGGACTGATGCTCATGATATCCAGTGCGTATCAAGAGAGGATTCGTCAATCATGTGTACATGGCATATGCATCCAGCACGTGTTTACGATCTAGTAAATCCATGGCCGTGGTGTAACTTCGGAAATCAGTTCTGAGTGTTATTTAGAAATCATAAATTGAAAGTCGACTATATTATACCGAACGGATTTGACGTTCTTATTTATATTTCAGGTATAATATGGATAGCCTGTGACGGAGGGATTATACGTATGTAATAACCTCGGCTTGTATAGTTTAGCGAGATTATCTGTGGTCGCCATAATCCATGAGTGTGTGGATTATGGACACAAAATTAGATTTTGTGACGGATAAACCTAAACTTAGAGAGTCTCACTATATGAAGTGTACTCGTTGAGCACTTGGGCAACGCGATATGAATAATACGAATTATTCATAATACTTCATCGGATTAAATGAGTTAATTCGAATCGTTTAATCGGTTAAATGATAACACATGCATATGGGTAATTTTAGTCAATCGTAATTACTATGTATTTATATTTGGTACATAATACGATTAGATATACATTAATTAATCGTCAAATGTGATTTTGACACATGCCATAAATATATGTATTTTTTATTTATTGTAAATAAAAATACATATATAATAATAATTATATTAATTGATTATTTAGATATTTAATTGTTTAATATTTGAATAATTAATTAATTAAACTTTTTCCATAAATGTTATGAAATTTATTTAATTATCATTGGAACATATGGCATGATTTAATTATACTTTATGTGTGCTAATTTGATTGATTATCATAAATTTAATTATAATTTAATTTGATTAAATTGCCAAAAAGACAATTTTGCCCCTAAATGTCGGTCAACATCATTTAAATTAGAAAATTTGTTTTCTTCATTCCATTAACCATCACCATAGCCGAACCTTAACAAGAAAAATGGGTTTCAAAATTTGTTTAACAAATCCATGGAAAAGCTGAAGAAAAATAAAGAAAATGTTTAAAGAAATTTGGAGTATTAAAGGTAATCTTCAAAACCCCCTAAGCTTGAAATTAGTTTCTTGTTTCTTGATTTCTTAGAATGGTTCTAGGGTTTCTTTGCTTGTAAAATTTGGGGCTTTTGGTTGTGGTGGATGGAATTGGAAGTAATGAAGCATGTGTGAAGTGTATTGGATGGAATTAGTGTAATTTTTATCCAATTTAATCATTAGATGATATGTTGCCATTCTAGAGTGTTATGACCACTCTTGTAACACCTAGAACTGTTCTTGGGTGGTTCATATGTGGTGACTTGAGTTGGTGTTTTGATTAATTGGATTAATCTTGAAAATTTGGATTTAAAGTATGAAAAATGGGCAATTTCGTTTTCTGTTTCAGTTATGGAAAAACTGAAAATGTTGTGATGAATTTGATGTCATATGAATGTATTGGATGTGTTTTGGGAGTTGGAACAATTTCTGGAAAGTGTTTCGGAGTTGAAATAAGCGAAAATGGCGAAAAACGGCATTACCGGGTGACGGCTGTCCAAATAGTGAGTTCGTCACTGTTTGGGCAGCCCATGAACTGCCCTAACACTATTGATACAGAGCTGGGCAGTCTCCATAAGTGTCGGGTGGTCGGTTCGGTCAAAAACGTGTTTTGCGTCATTTTGCGGAAAAACATTTTTCGTAAAAGTTTCATGACGTTTCCTTTATATTTATGTCGCTATTTGATATCGAATAAATAGGTTTAGGTGAAATATGAATAAATTATTCATATTAGATATTGAATAATTTATTCGATAATTTGAAAAAAAATTAAATTACGATTTCGCCCGAACCGCGCTTCCGCTGCGCCCTTCCCCCAAAACCCCAACAAAAATGGTATCAGAGCAGGTCTGTTGCTTCATCCATTACATTATTCATGCTTGATATTTGATATTTAATCCAATTTTAATGTTCACACATGCATATAATCTATATATGTTTCTAGACTTTTCGATTCTACGCTAACGGAAATGTAACGGAAATTTAATGGTTAAATTGAGTTATGTTTTCTATAGGTATAATTGAATTGTTCAGAAAATGATTTAGATTAAAATTCTGCATTTGATGTGGAGCAATGCTTCCTTGAGGAAAATCCCCGCTTGAAATAAGGCTGTAAAGTAGAGGTCGCAATTTGGGTCAGAATTCGTTTATTCATTCGATTCGATTCACTTTAAAGTGAATACGGGTTTGGAAAAATGGATTCGTTTAATAAATAGGTCAATTCGATTCGATTCGTTTATTAAATGAATCGAATCCGAATTTGAGGTCATCAATTCGTTTATTCGTTTAGGATTCGTTTATTAAACGAATCATAAACGAATCAAATCCGAATCGAATTCGTTTAATACCCGTTTAATGTTATTACAAATTTACCCTTAAAATTTTCAAATATGTGTTGAAATGCACGAAGGATATTTTAGTAATTATACGAGTTTAACCTAAAAATCTAAACTAAACCTAAACTTCATAAAGTGATAAAACATTTCCCACCTAGCCGCCTCTCAATCAAATGAAATTCAAACCTAAAAGGCTAAAACTCTCTCAAATATCAGATCAATCGTTGTTCTCAGCCTTCGCCCTTCACGCACGCTTCAGTTCTTCTTCTTCTACATCTTTGAAGGTTTTTGAGTGCTTCTATTTTTAATTTCATGCTTCACTGCTTCTATTTTTATATTTCCAACAATCTTGGCAGTTGTTATTTATGTTGGTGTAGTTCTTTATGTCATTAATCTCTTTAAACTGGATGAGTTTTGAACTTCTGTGTTTTTAGTTCAATTATCTACTGGATGAGTATCATGCTTTGCAGAGGAGCTGCATTTATACTTCGTTGTGATGTGTGGTTATAAATATTATTGTATGCATGGATATGATTTTTAATTATTATTATTATTTTTAATTTGTTGAACTTTCTTTAATAGTACTGTAAATAGAATTTGGAGACAAAAGTAGCCATATATCAATGTTTGGGTTTTGAGACTTGATTGTTTCTATGATTCAATATTTTTTAATTGAAAAGTACTGTTTTTGCTTTTTGGACTTATTTTTGTTCTTGTAAAGAGTCTTTGAATATTGATAATGCAATATACTACATTTTATGAATTTTAAACAGCTTTATCTTTCTCTTAATCATGGCAGTGACTCATTGTTTTGGGCAGAACTACCTAAACAGCCTTATCTTTTATTATTAACATTTAACCTCTATTATTTCAATTGTGCGTCAATTGGTATCAATTGATGTTTTGGGTTGGTGGTGTTAACTGTTAAGCCTGATGTGTATATGTTGATTATGTTCCATGTGTTTTCCAATTTCATGCTTCACTACTTCAGCATGCAAATCATATATATAGTGTCTGAATTCTCTGTATCTTATCTTCTGTTTTGAAGGTTTTTTACTGCTTCTATTTTTAATTTCATGCTTCACTCATTAATGAAAAACATTTTCGGTCAAATTGATTCTCCAAGACCTTTGGGACATACTTAACATTTAACAGTGTATATATTAATTTTATTTTATTTGCAGGATTTTCATCCCGGATGATAATGATAAAGAAGTTTGTCTTTACCGTCGCAACTTGTATTCGATATTTTGGTCAAAATGTGTTTTGAAGATTTTAAGTGTTATTATGCAATTGATTTGTAATTTGAAATTTGGAGCTTGTTGTAAGGATTTTAAAACTATAACAACAAATATGTTATTGAATATGGTATGGAAATATGGAATGGATGCTTAGATTTTGTATTTTATTTTTATTAAACGAATCGAATACGAATATTCGATTATTAAACGAATACAAATCGAATAAACGAATCGAATGCGAATAATAAACGAATCGGATGTGAATAGTAAATGAATAATAAATTCGATTCGATTCATTTGATTTATGTAAACGAATAAACGAATCGAATACGAATATTCGTTTATTAAACGAATCGAATCTGAATCCTAATATCAGGATTCATTTAATAAACGAATCGAATTCGAATTTAGTGCATTACGATTCGATTCGTTTAGAATTCGTCACGAATTCGATTCGTTTATTCGTTTTGCCACCCCTACTGTAAAGTGACATGTATTGGATACATGTTTCTTGGTTCGTCTTGTCAGTACGGTTTATGGGTATCTTTCTATAACTGCATCTAATATCGTGCCAAAGCTTTGAGAGTGTAGGTTATGAGATTTTATCCATGCCGGTTGTATATTGATACTAGACAAATTCAAGTGAAAGTCGAAATCCTGAACGTGCCAAAGCTGTCAGGACTACATCGGTAGCTTGAGTTTGTCATTGACAATTGAAGCTTTGATACCCCTCCTTGTGAACGTACCAAAGCTGTCATAACGAGAAACGGTCAGGACCAAAACCAGGAGTCACCGGTGAGTGATTGACAATGAGTTGTCTACCTAATGAATATACGTAGGCGAGATCGTGCCAAAGCTGTGAGTCGAAATATATTCATGGGATCCTACTCTCATACTGGAATTCGATTTAATTATTGAATTCCCGTTCTCCGTTGGGGATTACGGTATTACAAAAAGTAGTGGGAGACACTGCTGGGTTAAAAATCAATAACTAAGGCAGTGCGTAATTTTATGTTATTTGCTGCTTTTGTTTTCCTTTATTCAATATTGTTTATAGAATTATACTTCTAATCCACTGCATGCATATTACTTGAATATATTTTCTGACTTTACTTATGGTTCTGTTTTTCTAGAATAGGTTAGAGAATGACAGTAGACTTAGATATTGTTAGATTAGTTCAAACCATCGGGAACTGTTGTTCCGATTTTCTTGAAAAATCAAGATGGTTAGTGACTTAGTTACTAAGTCATGATTAGTAATCTAAATAGATATCTGTTTTAGGATACAATTGTCTAGAAAGGATAGTTTCTTATGCAGTAAGAATTGACTTGAATTAGTTCATGTCTCGAGATTCTTGACTGGCATTAAGAAAACCCCATTAGTATTTGTTTATCTTATAATGACGTTTCTTGGCTTTAGTGACTTTTAGAAGTCACGTGTCTGACACAGATTGCTAATCAATTATTTGTAATTGTTGTGAATAATTGAACGCAAATTATAAAGAGCTTAAGAAATGAGATGTGTATAGTTGCATATAGAGAATATCGATTCTCACAATACGATAACTATAAGTATTGGATACCGGATCTTCCGTCTAGTTAATTAAAATAATATTTAAAACTGTTTTTATATTTGATATCAAAACTTGTGACTATTTGATAGTTACTTGTTCTATATAAACAGTTGTTACATATTTTAATATGACTAATGGTGTCATTAATGAAAAGATAAACATTAAGAAAAATGTTCTGTTAACTAAATAACTTAGAACAGTACTTTATGAGTTTTTATCACATAAGCATTAAATGTTTGTTCCTTATGGTAAAGGATGGTCTGATACGAGATCACACCATATATCATTATCCATTTAATGAATATTGTATCCAGGATGTGACCAAATCTCATTTAACCAATGATCGTCGTTGGACCACAAGATTTATTAGACTAATACATTGGATGTATGTGGTTTAATGAATTAGTAATTGTCTTAGATAGTTTTCTTTACTCCGTAACTCAGTTAATGAATTGTCATGACTTAGTTACGTGTTTCTAATAGAGAACATGTTGAACGTCTTGAATTGTTCGAGAACTTTCAATATGTTTCTGATGAAATGCGGATATAATATTTTGAATGGTTCAAAGATATTATATTTGAAGTGTTGAAAACTATATTTTAAAATTCATCGTGAGTCTTTGAATTGTTCAAGGATGTTTGATATGATCAAACATATAAATTTAAGGCAATTAGTTCTAAAAGTTATTTATGTTGGACAATTATGACCCATAGCGTCACTTTTTGTACAGATCATAGTGTTGTTGTACAAATTAACTATGTGACAAAGGAGATTGCACTCTTATCATTTGTGATTAGATCACCTAGATGTATAAATGATGAGAGGTCCCTATGATTTGTTCCTGGACTGAGAATGATATGAGACAGTATCAGTCCACGAAGGATAAATCATTAAATATCCCTAGTCCGAGCATTGTCGAGATTGGACATCAACAAATGCGTAAAAGACTAGTATTACACTTCTGCGCATTGTGAGGGCACGACGGCATAGTTCTCATATATTTGGGTATAAGATACTAATGCAAGTGTAATAAGAGGTTGTGTTTTACCGATGGTACGGGAAACAGCTTCGCTCTGGATAGACCCCATCGAAATTCCATTGGTAGTATGACTATGTGACTATGGAAGTCCGAAATCAGAGTAGGTGTATTTGGTCTTAACCTTAGATTTGCACCGCTAATACTTGCGACAATCAATATACTTTGGTTGCGGTCGTCCAAGGCTTTAACAGGTTCTGTGTACGCCTATGCTGGGTATATTGAGAATCGTAGTGTGTTGGGTGTGATGTCAAGACGGAAGTATCACTCCAGTCATAGTGGAGATGATGGTCACGTAGGATACGGTACTAGTACTCTTAAGTACTGCAGTCATCGGGATAATATGACTAGGTCATAGTTATCCGATATAGAGACTAGTTACCAGACATCCGATATGTGCTTCGTACGGGACAGACACAATTCCAGCCCCAGGCCTAGCACGTGATCATCCGATACTGGATCGACATACGCAATACTATGTATACTACGCCTGATATAGATCCTTTATTCCTGTAAGGATATTTCTGGACAATTGGGTAGGCATGTCGTTTTTCTAGAAGCCAACATTGTCTTGTAAATCGGTATAAACATAGTACGAGGTACTTACGTGTTCGGATAGTCCGACGACCGAATTTACTGCCAACATATTCGGGGATCTCATGGGTCGCTTCCCGAAGATTCACCGATGACGTATGACTCGCACTCTAAATTAATCTGGGATTAATTAAAAGAGAGAGAAAATTAATCTAGGATTAATTGCGGAGATATTTTATCTGGGATAAAATACCCATTAAAGAGAGATAACGATTAATTTGGAATTAATCGGTTAAATTAATATATTGATATATTAAACGAAATTGGATTTCGACGCGGAATTAAAATTAGATTTTAATTCGGGCGAACGAATTAATTTAGAATTAATTCGTTAGCGACGTGAATAGTGATTTCGCTAGGCATGATCATTTAATTACGTCGCAACGGAAAATTCATTAATTTGGAATTAGCGAACCCGAGCCCGAGATTATTTGCGAGCGCATTCGCATTTCGAATTCGAGTGCGACACGCAAGTCAAATCAAGCGTCAAATCGCTAGTCGCATCTAGCGTCACATCAAGCGTCAAATCATGTCACTTTGAGTGATGTGACCATTGATTGATTGATGTGACTTGATGGAAGTGGTTGGAAAGCTTTTGAAAGCTTGAGTGACATTTATTGTTATTTTAATCATTTGTATATGTTTTATTTTGATTTTTGAAATCAAAAGAAAGTGTATTAGATACACTTAATACATTACAACACACTTAACTCATTCTCTCTCCAAGGCTCACGAATTTGGAGCCATTTCTTCTCCTCTCTCTCTCTCGGTATTCACTGCCATTTTCTTCACTGGTTTGCTGGGAAAAATATTAATGAAGAGAAGCTTAGAGTCATGATTTTGTGGCAAAATCGGGAGTGCTAGCACACTACGAAGACATGCGAAGGTGATAGGGAAGTCCACCCATGAGCCGGGAATCGTTTGACGAAGCTTGGAGCTTGGATTCTTGATGATCAAAACCGAAAATGCAGTGGGCTGTTTCTGTCACTGCCGTGAGCTGCTACAAAGGCAGAAAATCAATTTTGTTCGTCAAAGCATCGCTCAAACGATCGATGTGAGTATTCCGCAACTTCGTTGATTTGTATTCGCACTTATTTCATGCTTGTTTATGATCTTGGGACCTTAGCTAAAACCAACAATGGTATGATTTAGGGCTTAAAATTTGGGTAAAATTGATTTTGAGCATGTATAATTAAATTGGATGAATTAGTATGCTTAAATATGTTTTAATTGATAATTGATTGGATCAATTTGATGAAATGTTGTTTGGAACAAATTTCCCCAAATTTTTTATCTTGGCCGAGAGTTTGGTGCCCTAATTGTCTTGGAATTTTTTGATTTTTTGTTCATTGGATGAATTGGAATCATTTGGGGATATTGATTTAATGTCGAATTGGATTTAATTTGATTGAATTCGAATCGGACAGAAAATGTCATATATTGCCGAAACATGTAGCATGTAAAATTGGGTTTGATTTTGATCAAAATGTGTTGGACATGTGATGATGAAAATAAGCATGATTAATTGTACAAATTTGGTGTTTTGGAAATATTGATTTGGGTAATTAATAATGCTATACACTTTAGTTTAATTAAATGTGAAATTGGATTTTGTAATTTAATTAAATTGGGCCTAATTTTAGAAATTGGACTTTGAATGTTTTTATTGGGCTTATTGGGCTTGGTTGTACTAAGTTAGGTTTAGGCCAAATGGATTGGATCCAATTGGGCCCAAAACTGTATCCATAAAGCCCAAATGCGACTTAATGGACCATTAAAGTTTAATTGGGCCTCATGGGCCAAAATTGATTTCTGGGCTTATGGGGTAATTCCCGGATTGGATTTTGGTTATTCGGTTTGACCCGAGTTGACCAAAAGTCCACGCCTTAAGAAATTAATTAAAAGCCCATTGGACTTTAATTGAATTGACGTTGGACGTTAATCGGGCTTTGAGACCCGTAACGATTAAATTTGGAATTTAAGTGATGATGAGACCTTAACAAAGATAATAAATTGGTTGCCAATTTGCACTCGAAAAACCCTTGCAAAATATTAAGCGTCTTTCCTTCCATTGAGTGATTCTCACTCAAGATCCGAGACTGGCATTGGCTTGTTGGCCAAAGTCAAGGCCTTTGTCCGTCGAGGATGTGTTTGAATCACGAGAGCTTTGTTCCATATCATTGTCTTGTCCAAGTTGTGGTTTGTTGGCCAAAGTCAAGACCACTTCTTGTCCATCGACATTGATTACGAAGCTTTCCATGGTCAATGGGTCGAGCTTAACTGGGATCACTAAGTTTGTTGTGCCAAAGCCAAAGCTTAGTTGATTCATAGGAAAAAGGTTAGGTAATACATTGGATGTATTGGCATATATAAGATATATGTTTCGGACTTGGATGTCCCCCTACTGGATCTAGGAATTGGATTGGATCCAATCGATCTTAGAGATCTACCTAGTTAATTATCATACAATTTGTTGGCCAAAATCAAGATTGTGTGATATTTAACGGGATCCTAGCCCGCTAGGAAACACGGTTTCCCGAGTACTCGGCAGAGGGTTAGAGGCTCGCCGAAAAATAGTGGGAGGCAAGAATTGAATTTGCAATATTCGTTTAATTATTTGCCATACGCGCTCAAACAAATATCATTCGTCAAATAAATTAAATGTTAATTGGAATAATATTTAAATTGTTGTTTTAATAAATAGTTGGACTATATTCAAACTATTCATTTATAGTTGATTTTATAATTAGATTATAGTAATCAATATAATTGATTTTAATCTATTAAATTATAGTTGATTAAATAGTTGGACTATTGTAATCATTATAATAAACAGTACCTAAATCGTTGATTAAATAGTTAGACTATTAGAATCAAGATAAAATTGAAAGATTGACATTTAAAACATAATCCTAGGGAAAATGTATTTAAATGGCTTAATTTTCAAATCGGGAATAATTTCAGGATGGTCCTGGAAAATAATAAGTTACTTTATTTGATAAAATAACATATTATGCTTAAGCCCGAAGTTAAGCAAATAGTCGAGCATAATCTTTGGAAGATTTATGTGATGATAACTTTAGTGCTTAATCCATTAAGCTTGTCGCAGTAGACTCCTTAATTTCTGAATCAGAACTAAGGATTAGATCCTTAAAGTATGATAATGAAATTGAAGGATCTTCATAAATCTATATTTAGATTTTAGAAGTACTAAAATTGGAATAGTAAACTCTTGAAGAGTTAATGACTATTCTCAAGGAGACAAAGTCAAAAGTTTACAATTAGGCAAGTAGCGCAAAACGCACCTTATTTCGATATTCTAGAAGGCCAAGGCTTAGCCAAAGGCTTCTGGAGTGTTGAAAAGGGCAAAGGCAAAATCATTATAATCTTCTGGGAGATAAAAGACATATCCCAAAATGTTTGCTTAATTGTGGCAAACGGGATCGCGGAAGCGTGACTGTCGTTTGGACAAAGCAGACATGAAGGAATTGAAGATGAGCAAGGCTCCGACTTCAAATATGTTTGTCATAAATATATTCACTACTAGTATTAAAATTGGATTTTAGATACTTAGTGTGATTATATATATATATATATATATATATATATATATATATATTGATGTTCAGAATCTGTTTTGAACAGGATATTGACTTCATTTGAGATATATCTGCGAATCGGAAACGGGACGAAAGTCGCTGTTTTGACCGTAGATACCTAAGTTTAGGAACTACATTCGGTGTGTGTACCTAAATTTGGAAAGTGTTATAATGTAACTAGTTTGACTAGAAACATTATCTCCATATCAATGTTTAACCTACTGTGGGTTTACCTTTATATTCTATAACACTAAAGTGTTTCATTATATAAAGATGATATTGAGATAAACACATTAGATGTGAATAACATAATTTATATTTTGAATATAAATAAATCTCAAATATATAACATGACAAACAAACAGCTCAAACTGATTTGATTAGAAGAAACTAATAGTGGCATTGTTGTCTGGGACGCAATTAAACAAGAATCGTATATCCGCACTTTTGAACAGTGTGTACTAGGACTGATTTGATTCCATTCAAATAAAGTCTACGAATATAGTTTATTGGGCAAAGTGCCTATAACACTATTTACTTGGTAAAAGTGTAAATGCCACTGATCTGTTAGCCCTAGTTCATAGTGAAGAAAGTGGGCCCATGTCTAGCAAGGCTAGATATGGATATGAATATTTCGTGACCTTTACGGATGTGGCATCGCGTTATGGTTATGTGTTTCTTTTGAAGAACACAAATCGAAAACTTTTAAAGTTTCGACACGAAAATAGACAAACAGATCGGCTAAAATATTAAACCGTCACGGTAAGACCGTAATGGAAAATACTTAAGCAATAAGTTTCTATTATACTTGAAAGAGTAAAGTATTCTTTCAAATGAGGACTCCTCCCGGAACACGTCAGGTTGACGGTGTGTCCGAACTGAGTAACCGAATTTTGTTGGACATGATAAGGTTAATCATGAGTCGCTCTGAGCTACCATTTCCTTCAACGGATAAGCATTAGACAGTGCAAACTTATTTAGAATAAGGTTCCATTAAAATCTGTTAGACAGTTTTCATATTAGATATGAACAGGAAAGAAACCGGGTTTCTCATTCCTGATAATTTGGGTATGCTAGGCATATGTTTGGATGATACCAAACTAAAACCCAAATAGGATAAGTGCCAATTGTAGGTTATCCTAGGGATACCATAAGTATAGTACTTATACATCTCACATGAGAACAATTTAATTGTTGCTCGCCATGCGGTTTTCCTAAGAGGAATACCGATATGCAGTGGTAAGTGGGAGGATAGTAAAACTCGATAAAGATCAGAGTAATACTGTTCAAGGCACCGAATCTTAATGGAACATAAATAGTTCATCAAGGATGAAACTATTACCAATAATCTTCGAATACACAAGGACCGCGTATGTCGGAGAGAGTCAGAAAACAACCTGGGGTATGGGTTTCTGATCTCACCTCATAAAGATGTTAATCTTATTGAGGTATATCAACTGACTACGTATGTGGAAGTGATACAAGGTATCGACTCCCTGTTATGGCAAAGTGCCATGACATCCGAAATGGATTCCATGTAAACCAACTATGTTTGGACACTAGTTGATGTACCGCAAGGCATTGTGCCTATTGGTACTATATCAGTCTTCAAGGAAGACATACATTGATGGCAACATACCAACGTACTAAGCTAGGCTTGTAGCGAAAAGGTATCGTTATCAACATTGTGTTGATTACGATTCAACCTTTTACCTGTTGCCACGGTAAATCCATTTGGATAATGCTTGATATAGCTGTATGTTTCATTTATGAAATATGACAGCTTTACGGGAAAATCGCTTTCCTGAAAAGGAAACCTTTTGGAGGATGTTTACAACATCCTGTCGGTTTTGACGTAACTGGAAAACAAGGTTTGCAGGTTATTCGATCCATGTTTGGATTGAAGCAAACATTAGGTTCTTGAAATTATCATTTTGATGTAATCATAATGGTGTATGATTTAATTCAAAACGAAATGATTCTTGTGTATATAAGGAGGTTTTTGAATTGATTCTTGTGTATATAAGGAGGTTAGTGGGAGCGCACTGACAGTGGCTGTCCTATAAAAATAATGATAATATGTCATTTCTTGGAAATGATATTCCCAAAAAAAAACCGGTGAAAGCTTGGCTTTCAATAAAACTCTCCTAGAACCGTACATTGAAAAATGTACGCGACCTGGTGTCTCATACGCTTTGAGCATATGGATTCACAAACAGGCCAATCCAAGTGATAGTCACTGGATTGATGTTAAGAACATCTGTTAGTATCATAGAGAACTAATGATGCTATCTTAATATGTGGAGAATGAGAACTTGAAGTGACTGGGATCACTGTAGCAAGTTTCATAAACCGATAAAACGACTATAAGTCGCAAACGGTACTATACAGTTTGAATAACGGTACAGTAAGCTGGAAATCTTCCAAGCAAGATATTGTTACCTAATAAACAACAAATGCGGGTTATTGCTGCAGCTGTGGCGGCAATAGAAGCCATTTGGGTCGATAACAAATCTAATTAGATTAGATATAATTCTGTTAGCAGCTGAGCTAGGCTTGAGCACAAGCTAAAGAATTAATTGTCTCATCAACGATCCAGATACACACTTTGATATTCATCTGATTCGTACGGATCATACATCATAACGATGTGATGATCGTATAAATTGTATCAGATGATAATAATGCAAATCCGCTGACGAAAGCCTTTTCTCAGCAGTTTGAGCCAACCGTACATAGTTCGGGTGTAAGACACTCGAGTGACTGGCTATAGGCCAAGTGGGAGATTGTTGGACAATTATGACCCATAGCGTCACTATTTGTACAGATCATAGTGTTGTTGTACAAATTAACTATGTGACAAAGGAGATTGCACTCTTATCATTTGTGATTAGATAACCTAGATGTATAAATGATGAGAGGTCCCTATGATTTGTTCCTGGACTGAGAATGATATGAGACAATATCAGTCCACGAAGGATAAATCATAAATATCCCTAGTCAGAGCATTATCGAGATAGGACATCGACAAATGCGTAAAAGACTAGTATTACACTTGTGCGCGTTGTGAGAGGCACAACGACATAGTTCTCATATATTTGGGTATAGGATACTCATGCAAGTGTAATAGGAGGTTGTGTTTTACCAATGGTACGGGAAACAGTTTCGCTCTGGATAGACCCCCTCGGAATTCCATTGGTAGTATGACTATGTGTCTATGGAAGTCCGAAATCAGGGTAGGTGTATTTGGTCTTAACCTGAGATTTGCACCGCTAATACTTGCGACAATCAATATACTTTGGTTACGGTCGTCCAGGGCTTTAACAGGTTCTGTGTACGCCTATGCTAGGTATATTGAGAATCATAGTGTGTTGGGTGTGATGTCAAGACGGAAGTATCACTCCAGTCATAGTGGAGATGATGGTCGCGTAGGATACGGTACTAGTACTCTTAAGTACTGCAATCATCGGGATAATATGACTAGGTCATAGTTATCCGATATAGAGACTAGTTACCAGACATCCGATATGTGCTTTGTACGGGGCAGACACAATTCCAGCCCCAGGCCTAGCACGTGATCATCCGATACTGGATCGACATACGCAATACTACGTATACTACGTCTGATATAGATCCTTTATTCCTGTAAGGATATTTCTGGAGAATTGGGTAGGCATGGCGCTTTGCTAGAAGCCAACCTTGTCTTGTAAATCGGTATAAACGTAGTACGAGGTACTTACGTGTTCGGATAGTCCGACGACCGAATTTACTGCCAACATATCCGCGGATCTCATGGGTCGCTTCCCGAAGATTCACCGATGACGTATGAATCGCACTCTAATTAATCTGGGATTAATTAGAAGAGAAAGAAAATTAATCTGGGATTAATTGCGGAGATATTTTATCTGGGATAAAATATCCATTAAAGAGAGATAACGATTAATTTGGAATTAATCAGTTAAATTAATATATTTGATATATTAAACGAAATTGGATTTCGACGCGGAATTAAAATTAGATTTTAATTCGGGCGAACGAATTAATTTAGAATTAATTCGTTAGCGACGTGAATAGTGATTTCGCTAGGCATGATCATTTAATTACGTCGCAACGGAAAATTCATTAATTTGGAATTAGCGAACCCGAGCCCGAGATTATTTGCGAGCGCATTCGCATTTCGAATTCGAGTGCGGCATGCAAGTCAAATCAAGCGTCAAATCGCTAGTCGCATCTAGCGTCACATCAAGCGTCAAATCATGTCACTTTGAGTGATGTGACCATTGATTGATTGATGTGACTTGATGGAAGTGGTTGGAAAGCTTTTGAAAGCTTGAGTGACATTTATTGTTATTTTAATCATTTGTATATGTTTTATTTTGATTTTTGAAATCAAAAGAAAGTGTATTAGATACACTTAATACATTACAACACACTTCACTCATTCTCTCTCCAGGCTCACGAATTTGGAGCCATTTCTTCTTCCTCTCTCTCTCGGCATTCACTGCCATTTTCTTCACTAGTTTGCTGGGCAAAACGTGAATGAAGGGAAGCTTAGAGTCGCGATTTTGTGGCAAAATCGGCAGTGCTAGCACAATACGAAGACATGCAAAGGTGATATGGAAGTCCACCCATGAGTCGGGAATCGTTTGATGAAGCTTGGAGCTTGGATTCTTGATGATCAAAACCGAAAATGCAGTGGGCTGTTTCTGTCACTGCCGTGAGCTACTACAAGGGCAGAAAATCAATTTTGTTCGGCAAAGCGTCGCTCAACCGATCGATGTGAGTATTCCACAACTTCGTTGATTTGTATTCGCACTTATTTCATGCTTGTTTATGATCTTGGGACCTTAGCTAAAACCAACAATTTAATGAATGTGATTCTTACTCAATATTAAACTTCCACGATTCAATTTTGATGGAATTGGTCAGTGGGAGTAATTGAATCTTATATGATTTGATTCGTTGATATTGGATGTTACCGAATTGGTTTTCAATACTCTTGGGGTTATGCTCCAGTAACACCAATTCATCTCTTTAATTAAGATTCCATCCGTTCCTACAGTTACATATATGATATGTATAAGTAGAAAATTTGAATCTTGAAAAGTTTGAGATTTGAAATTTTCTTTTGTATAATTGTTATATAATTGAAAATACTTGCGCCTCGGAGGTACAAGTAAGGTTTATCATTTATTCTATTTAATAGAATATTGTATTCTATTTGATAGAATATCTCTTCTACGATCCCGAGTAATAAAATTATTTTATTACTTGGTGTGTAACATCAGATGTTGACGATTGTAGAAAAGACTTGACTTATTGAAGTCAAGTGTGAGAATGATAATTATAAATGTAACTACGTAATTAAATAAGATGAAAAGTCCATTAGTCAACTTCTGTATAAGTCCATTAGGATGTTAGAATCATTTACAGAGTATTTGATACTTATTGGTTATGTTGTTTTCTTATTGAAGAAAATTATCCTATAACTTATAGTGTGAGCGATATTTGATATCGATTTCGGAAGTTAACATTGAACCACAGATCTAAGATTGTTCATAGCTTACTACAATCAAGTTTTGAACTTGATTGAGCTTTCATTATGAATCGTTCATAAAATGTGCAAATTATTTGCGCAGCAAAAACAAAGTGAGCTTGATAAAGGTTTGACCTTTATAGTTTGACAGTGAGAAAAGTTATACTCAGTGATCTATAGTAGATTCTGAGAAAACTTGTCTCTAGTCGCACTAATTGAACAATTAAAGATTTATTGGTTAATATAAAATGGTGTTCTTGAGTGATTTCTTCGAATAAGAGATCTCTGTGGTTTCCTTGTTTGAAAAATTCATTCTAGAAATGCCCTAGAGTTTATATTCTGCTAAGATCAAAGTTTGATATACTAGCTTATAGAGCCTATTGTAGACTCAGATAAGCTTTCCGAAAATCTGTGTTCTCTAATTTTGATACAGTCGGATTGTCTGATTTTATCAAAGTACAGAAAATACTTTTGTGATAAAAGGGTCAGTGGGAGCATACAAATTTCTTTCTAAGATTATATATCCTAATGACATTATCATTATTAAAGTAATAATGAGATGTTTGTATAGTAAAATGATTACTTAAGTCTTCTTTTCTCCGTGTTAGCAGAGGGAGTAATCTCTGTTATATTTGATATAAAGTTTTATAAATGATATGAAACTAAGAGACCTGTGAGAAACTCCCACTAGTCGCGTATTAGATATGATCTAATATAGGACATAGTAAGACTATCTGTATGACAGTTAGTATAACTGTTTGACAGTTAACGTGTCGTTTATATATATAGTATTCGTCTTTCGTAAAGGATGATACCTTTCTCGAAAGAAAGATAGATTAGAATGTCTAGTCAATCTTATGCATCATAGGATAATGTAGTAATGAATACTATATTATGCGTGATTAAAGATATCAATTTAATTGTAACAGTTTCGAGTTATTTTGATATGATGCAGATCATATGATGGATCTTGAAACATGTTCTTTGTGATCTTTGAGATATTAAGAACGAGTTCTAATTCATGGAGAATTTAGTCTGCAACCATAAAGTCAGATTAGTTTTGATCCTAATTATGATATTAGATGGTCTATGTCATATAAAGTCTGAAAAATGCAGTGGGAGTGTCACCGTTGATTCTACTAAACTAGTGAAATCAGTTGCAACTTATGGAGTATTGACTTATAAAGTTGCATAGTGACCCTATAGATTAGAAGTTTTCAAATTAGTGTAGTGTTTGCGGTTGTCTCATAGTATTTGGATTTGATCTCTAAATACATAGACAAATCAGTAGCTATAGCACAATATTGATATCACATCTGAGTCATATTGATGTGGAATTTGGATTCTACAAAATATGAATGATGCTGGCTAAGAAAAACAATTGGGTTTGTTGGATAAGCTTAATTTGTTAAAGCAGGCTTACTTGTTGTTGCCTACCTCTTGAGTGCTAGGTGAGCTCTTGAAGGCCATGAGTATGTGATACACATTGAGATGTGTATATGATACTATAAATTGACACTAGAGCAAGTGAGAGAAATTGTTAGGGTTGGTGCTCAAAGTGCCAATCTGGATCGTATTTATGTCCGATTCATAAATACAAACAATTCTGTTTTCCATAATATTACTAATTTAATGGTAGCACCCTTGTCTTTTATACACTTATTCGATCTAATTACGATTAGATATCTGATTATGATTAGATCGAAACTAAATATGGTTTAGTGATACGTGTATATTAGACAAAGACCCTAAGATTTACAATATAGTGTGCAGTTACAACGTAGTTTGTAAATGACATTGGTAAACACACTATTAGATGTATATCCTAAAATAAAGTTTCTGGTCAAGATTTATTAACACAGGTCGGTTAGTAAAATCCGCTGAGACCAGTACATGTCGTATATCATTACTTGGTCCAATGGTTTATCCCAGTGAACAATGAGTCTCGGGAGACTCGTATAGACATGTAGGTGTTTATTTGGTAAACATTGAACGACTCACTGAAGATTTCCTAATAGAAGGTACTGTATTTTTGCATGTAAGACCCGATGATGAGTCTCATTTGCAGGCACTACCTTTTAAGTCGCGGGAGTCGCGGGAAAAGGACGTTGGAAGGGAAAAAGTCTTTTTTTGTTGGATTCGCTGGAGTAGCTTCGGGTTCGCTTGTTGGACCTTTGTTTTAAAACACACCCTTAACCCAAACCCCATAAGACACACACCAAGCCCATCTCACTCAATCCCAATCCAATAAATAAATTAAAACATTTAAAATGCATGTCCCAAATTAAATTAAATTAAATTAAAGTTAACTAATTTAAAGTAAATTAAAATACAATTAAAACCAATTAAAATCCAACATAAATTAAATACCAATTAAATTAAATCTAAATTAAGTTAAACCAATTAAAATAAATCACTTCCTAATTTAATAAATCACTCACCAATTTAAAATATTTACTCACCTAATTAACAAATTAAATGCCTAATTAAAGTCAATCAAATATATCATATTCCTAATTAGACCAAATCATGTCCCCCAATCAAATATATGTTTTCCTTTTGTGACACTAATTAGATATTACACAAATCCATTTCCATGCACAAACCTAACCATAATTGCACCACTATAAAAATATAACACAAAATCAACCCTATGACATCTCTCTCACACGACAACACAATAAAAAATACAAACCCTAATCACACTCTCACTCTCGGCAGAACCCTCACAAAACCTTTACTGCTCACCCCTCACTCTCTCTCACACACGACAAAATACCATGCACCACGTTCATCACGGCCCTCCTTCACGTAACACAATGGCCACCTAGCTCGCACAGACCAAAATGTTGGGGTTGGTGCTCAGAGCGCCAATTCCCGGTTGTATTTCTGTTGAATACTTATGTAAAACATTATTATTATGAATAATATATGCAGTTTCTATAATATAATCTATTTTATTAAATGGTAAAGACGTATTGACCTTAGAATGATTAGTCATGGTACTGTTGCAAAAGCGTCGCAACGGACATTGAGTAGTATCATGACGTTGTCATTCTTAGACAGTTCCTGGTCAAGGTTTACACTACTTGGTCAGTATAGTAAACCCGTTGAGACCGGTACATGTCGTATACTGGAATATTTGATTCCAATGGTTTCTCAATGAACCATTAGTCTTGGAGATTAGTATAGACGTGTAGGTGTTTATAGCGGATAAACACTGAACGACTCACCGAAGATTCTTAATGGATGGTACACCAGCGTCAATAAGAATCTTCTCGGGTTGAGTAGCACTTGTGATTCTTAGACTTGAGATGCCATTGTGGGCACATGAGACATCTTCTACACTTAGATGGCAGTCACGTCACCGATCTATTTAGATCAGACCTCCCCCTGTTCGTTGGGTGTAGATAGATCCTTAGGGTGTCCTATGTGTATCAAGATAGGATCCGTCAGTTCTGTGTACCAGAGCATAGGTAGTCCATATGATTAGCAATCAGATAAAACCATGGGCCCGTGGTAAAGTTTAGAAGCTAGTTCTAAACATTCTTTTAGAGATTGCTAATAGAATAGTCGACTGGATAATCCCGATAGAGATTTGACGTTTACATCTATATCTCTGGGATTTATCCGGATACATGTGACGGAGGAATTATACATTTGCCATGACCTCGACCTGTATGGTTCATCGAGATTATCTGTGATCGTCATAATCTACAGGTGGATATATTATGAACACGAAATTTGATTTCGTGACGAATATACCTGAATCTAGAGAGTCTCAATAATGAAACATACTCGTAGAGCACTAGAGCAACATTAATAAATAATATTGATTATTTATAAAGTCGTTTAAAGGTTAAACGCAAGATATGTGCTAAAAGGACTAGATAGTCATTTGCCTAATTATTGTGTATTTACATTTAATACTTGATTAATTTAAATACACATTAATAATAGTCAAAATGAGTTATTTGACTTATATCCTAAATGAATATATGTTTTTAATATTTAATGTAAATATTATACATATATTTAATATATTTGTATTTGATTAATTAATTAATTATTTAATTGTTAAATGATTAAATTAATTAAAATATAAATATCTTACATTAGGATATTTAAAGTAAATGATATTAGTTGCATTTGTTGACTTAATTAAATATCTAATAAAGTTGTATTTACATATTTATGCAAGTTGACTAAATAAATTTGAAATGAAATTGAAATTACATGACTTATATTTGTATAGGTGAAATTCGGCCAAGGCTTAATTGTTACATGTATATATTGATTTTCATTTCACTTTACACTTAACCTAATACTCTTTTCATAAAACTCCATTGAAAGAAACCAAGGAAACAAGTGAAGGAGAAAAGGAAAAACCAAAAGAAAAGCTTGGATTTTGTAAGTTTTTCAAACTTACTATTAGAAAGGAAATTGTTCCTTAGGATCTAGGCAACATCTTGTGATGTTCTTAAGTTATTCTTTTCTTTATTTCTTGTGTTTTGATGATGGAAATTTTTATTGAAAGTGTTGAGCATGTATTGTGAAGGAAGGTTGTGACTATTGTAGTTGTAAGCTTTCTTTTAAGGCTTTGGAAACCATGTTGCTAATCTAGAGTTATTGACCCACTCTTAAATGACCTAGATTTGATCTTGATTTGTTTCATTGTGTTGAGACTTGGATTGGATGGAAGAATGATGATTGGAATAATTGATTTAATGTATTTGGTCTAATTTGTCCAATTTGTGGAAATTGAAAAATTAGGGTTCATGACCAATTCCAAATTTGGGGTTTTTCATATATGTTGTGTATTTGTGTGTGTATATGATGCATATAAAGTTTCATGTTCATTGGATTACATCTTGATGTGTTTTGAAGCATGAAATCACAAAGTGCACAATTGTGCTCCTTGGAGGGGCTCTCGGCCTTCATGAAGAATTTTGGGGATTTTGGTTGTTTTGGTGTTTTGATGTTTTGAACATGCTAAGTTCATCTTAGAAATGATTTAGAATCATTAAAAATGATTAGATCAATTTCAGACTAAAATGGACAAAATACCAAAGTAAGGGTTAATTTGGTAAATTCACTTAAATATGATTTATTGAATTTTATTTCATAATTTGATTATTGGAATATTAAATAAATATGTTTATTTAATTAATCCGAGAAAAAGTTTTGAAATCGGAAAATACGATTTTCCACCGCTTCCGCTGCGTTACCGGATTCTGCCCCTAAAAACCCCTACACAAAAAACCTTAACAATCGCTCACCTCACATAGCCTTAAGCAAGTCAAGTCACTCACGGCAAAAACACTAAGCCCAACCTATGCCAGCCACTGACCAGCAACAATCATCACAAACCCAGCCAACAAACACTCACGCACACACGCTGCTCACAAAAACACACACGTCAACCACCCCCCTTTACAAAGCCACTGCCCTCAACGCATCAACCAGCTCCCACATCGCTCAAATAAAGCCCATTCCTCCACCGTTTCTTATAAGCACACTCACTTCCCTCAAGACTTCACGTTTCAACCAACCAACAGCCTTCACAGCCTTATAAATCTTCCCTCACTGCACGAATAGAACCCTTACTGCCCAGCCCCTCAAATTGCCGAGAGACTGCCTGTTGCATTGCCCAAAACTGCCACAAATTACGCTCACTAAAACTATCCAGTTTGCCGCATAAATACCCCTTAAAACTGTCCAGAAAATGTCCCAAAACTGCACCACAAACTACCCTAAAACAGTCCCCGAAAATACCCCAAAACAGTCCCAAAATCGAGCCAAAATAGTAGCCTTAACACACCTGAAACAGTGACCAGAAAATACAGAGAAAACAGCAGCAAAACGGAAGGAAAACAGCGACCAAAACATCAAAACAGCGAGCTAAGACGCTAAACCAGTGAACCGGAGAAGTTGAGGAGCTTTACCCTTCCGATCTCCGTGAAACGCGAGTCCGAAAGTCGACATAAAAGGTTAGACCTGAGGGTACTTTCCCTATTATTTCCATCTATATTTTTAATTGTTTTATTCGTTTTTATCGCATGAGAGTCGTTTATTGATGCATGATTGTGGCCCTTGAATATATATTAAATGTATGTATTGTGGAATGATGTATGTTGTGGCCCTTGAGTAAAACGGAAAATGTGTCGCCTCTTGTGGTATATAGGATGGAAACCCGGACATAAATTTCATAGCCGATTCCGAATGGACGGTAGTATGATCTGTACTCGGGATATAACTCCACGTACCACTTGAGTAAATGGCGCGTATTTCATTTTATGTTGTTTTGATTTGTTTATTATTCGTTACTTGATTTCTGCATGTTATTTGTTTATGTGATGATGTGATCGAGCGCATGGGCTTAGTAAGTTGGATTAAAGGTCCCCTATTTTGAGGGGTTAAAATCCTTTACCACGATGCTTTGCCGCGCCGATTGATGTATATTCGGTTGAATATAAGATGTGTTCAATTGGGTATACGAAGCCAATATTATTATCTTTATTGTTTATGTGTATGATGTGATCGAGCGCACGGGCTTAGTAAGTTGGATTAAAGGTCTCCTGTTTTGAGTTACCACGATGTTTTGCCGCGCCAGTTGATGTATATTCGGTTGAATGTAAGATATGTTCAATCGGATACACGAAGTCCGATATCATTGTCTGTACTTTTTTACATATGTATTGTGTTGTTTGCGCATGGGCTTAGTAAGTGCGATTAAAGGTCATCTACTTTGAGAAGTTAAAATCATTTACCACGATGCTTCACCGCGCCTTTCATTTCGTTATTCGCTTTTCTTTGTATGTCATCTTCTTGCATAATCATGCATCATGTTGCATTGCGCATGGGCTTAGTAAGTCGGATTAAAGGTCCCCTATTTCAAGGGGTTAAAATCATTTACCACGATGCTTTGCCGCGCCTTTTAGCCCATTATTATTTATTAGGTGTCATATATCATCTGTTCATGTATATGTCATGTTGTTTACCGCATTTTGGAGGTCACTGATGTAACCACGTTCGAACGCGTTTCAGAACGCCGCACGAACGCATGTTTTCTATCTGGTTCCGTTCGAACGCGTTATCAAATGCTATACGAACGCGAACCTTATGTTTACCGTTCGAACGCGTTTACGAACGTGAATACACTGAACTGAGTCTTTTTTCATCACATGTCATGCATAATTGTTTCTTAGGTGATTTCTCTTGTATCATGTAATCAATCACATTATTTGTATCCTTGTGTTTACCTGTTTGATGTGTTAATGAGATGGTATTCAAGCATGATTAGGTCATTAGTATGTTACTTTGTTCTTAGGCATGATTTAGCCTATTTGGTTGTTTATTTTCAAGCATGATTAATCGTTTTGTTTTGCGTTTGGAATTTGCATTATGTTTAGGTTGTTCTTTGTTTTCCCCATTATATGATCGAAACATGTTCATGAGATTGCCGTGTGCTATTGCATGTTTGCCGTTGTGATGATTACTTTCATGCATGTGAACTAAAAATAGAATACCCTTGGAAATATATGTTGATAGGCTTGATTAAATTATTGCACAAATCCTTTCATTACAAGTGACATAAGTAAGGGACCGTTCCGAACCCAACGGTTTGAGGTCTTCCCTTGCGAAGGGTGAGTGCGGCCTTAAATCTCATTTTCCCGGTTCACACCGGGTGGCGACTCCATTATTATCCGTTTTAGTCCCCCGCGGGATACTCTGTACTCCCAACCGAGCCACGAGCCCGGAACAGCATGTGTTGCCCAGTCCCTGTGTTCCCACAGTCTGGCGACTCCACTGGGGATAGAGAATCGGCCCCGAAATAATGTCTTGTAATATTATGATTTGTGCTTTAATTAACCGTGTCTACTATGAGTTAAAAGGGGTTTAAACAAAGTCATTTTGTTTAGGCTGGGTAATGGTTTGGTGTCTTCCTTCACTCACTACCTTTCTAGAAGGAAAAGCTGTGAATGCACCTAGATAATCATCTACTTGTAGCCTATTGTGACAGACTAATCTGGAGGACTTGTTCCTTATTCTTGTCACCAACCGATAAGAGCCTAAGAGGCTTGGGTACTTAAGAGAGCCTCGCTCCACCCTCCCTCTAGGGAATCTGCAACAAGAAATCCATTTGACAGTTAGTCACACGCTATGACTTGTTGGCACGTACTTTAGGGTATAAAAAAGGTGCGCTCAATTGATCGCTCGAACCCTTGAGTGGGGAGACCTAGTTGTGGGCAATCCTTCGCCAGCGAGAGTCTTTGTCTATACTCCCACGAACCCACGCGTAGACCGGTGTTGTATGGCCTATAGCAATTATTTCCTTGTGTTTGTGGACCATCCTCATTTGGATGCGGTTGGACTTTTTGTCAAAAATGCGAACTTGTTGGGTCATTTAAACTGGGGCGAGTTCGTATCCTATGACATTAGGCCCAAAGCTTCTGAAATGTTGGTAGGCCACTCTGTAGAACTTATTGCTTTATGCTTGAATTATCTTGTTATGTTTGTGTTTTGGACCATCGTTATTTCGATCCAGTTGGACCTTTTGTCAAGAGATGTGAACTTGTTGGGCCATTTAAACTGGGACGAGTTCGTGTCTTTGACAGTTGGGCCAAAGGCTTCTAAAATGCCAGGGGGCCATTTTATGTATAGGCCTTTTATCATTTGAAGTTATTTGGTTATGTTGTCGCGAAGTGTAAACCTGTTGGGCCATTTCAACTGGGACAAGTTTGCACCGCGCAATAATATGATTGAACACTTTAAAATGATAATGGGCCAATTAGTGCAAATTCTTTTATAAGCTTATTTATTCCATATATCGCATACATGTCATGCACCTCATGCATACACGCATCATGCTAACCCCTTGTGTTCTAAAAGCCATCATAGATACCCGTTGGGTTGGGGAAGACTTGTCAGAAGACCATCAGCCAACATGAGTGAGTCAGCCAACGAGGGATCCACTTGGATCAATTGGAGACCAAAGTAACATGAATTATTGAGATATTGCAAGCTTTGACTAATGTTGTGGCCAGTTTGACCGCACTCTGTATAGCCGATAACAGAGAGATGAACAATTAGAATGGAAAGACCATCGGGGAACCTTCGGAGACCAAACTCCATCCTTCTGAGATCGCCTCTATCAGAAACAGACGATTCTCCAATCTTGGTAGACCTTTGTCAAAGGTGTTTAAGAAACTGAAGATGTAAAGACTTCTAAAACCCTTAAAACCTAGACCACTTCCAAACATGTGCCACCGTACCTCAACCTAAATCAGTATTGTTACTTCCATCAAGAAAAAGGCCATGACACCGACAACTGTACCCGCCTTAGGCATGAGGTCCAAAACCTCATTGATACCCATAAAATACACAATCTAGAAAAAGAACAACCTAACACATACAAAAAACCTATACCCACCTACATGACCAAATCCGGCCTACCCGACAGCCGTGTCCTTCAAACCCACAACTACCAAACTTCTCGCATGGGGATACGGGGCAACAGTGGTAAAAGTGAAATAAAGCAAAGGGAGGATCTTTGGGAAAACTTCTCAGACAGTGATGAGACAGAGGTTGCGAAAGGGAGAAGTGAATGGGAAGAAGAACTACTGTACCTGGAGAAATTGATGTTTGAAGGAAATAAGAAACCAAGGGAAAATAAAGTTACAATTTATGGAGATGTTTGTCTCCCAGATCTTATTCAGTTGTGATCCAGCATTTATTAATAGAGACATTGATTTTGTCTATTTGTTCGAACCTTTTCTCAATGATAATAAAGATGTTCATTTCGTTAACTTGCCTGAGTCTCTGCAACATAAGTATATTTGAAAAAAGTATTCAACCTTGATACTATGATACTCAGCGATATTTCGAACCCGGTGAATTTTTGGAAGCAGAACAGACAAGATAGCCGTTCAGTAATGGGAAATTGGGCAGTGAGGCTGTCAGACATGGAAGGGAATGAGTTCACCAAGCCGATCAATGTTGACAGATTGGAACAGTATTTTACTTGAGGAAGAAAAGACCGAGCAGTCACCAAGGGAATTGGCGGAAGACCTAACCCGACGGGATAGGAAACATATGCATGCATGCATACACGTAACCCATTTCGCATTCCTTTTGTGTTTGTTTTGTTTTGTGTTCACAAGTTTTGAAGAAGAAAAGAGAAAGCGGCAAAGACAAGCCATTTAGAAACAACGAAAGCACAATATCGGATTCGGGTAATAATCCTAGGGCTGAGGCCCATATTGGTGACAGATGCAGGTATTAATTTGAGGGTTGAGGCCCACATTGGTGTTAGATTCAGGTATTAATTTGAGGGTTGAGGCCCACATTGATGTTGGTATTGAGGAGGAATCCCAAGGCTGAGGCCCGTATGAGTTTGAGTTTCGGGAATGGATCTCAAGGGGCGAAGCCCACATTATCAGAAGATGACGGAAGAATTCTGTGGAATGAGTGAAAAAAAAATAAATTTGAGAGAGAGAAATCTTTTATAGTTAGACATATGTCCGGTGATGACATTGTTTGCTGTAGGGAGAAGCTTTAGAAACGATAAGTGTGAGACGTCCTCTCGTCCGGTATTCTGAATGGATTGATCTCAACTGGACTCGCGAGCACTTGATTACGGGATCTCAACAGTGAAAACCTGAGTGGTTGGTAAGATGACTAGCCGAAGGGATGATGGATCGGTGAATGACCGTTTGCCTGGATGTCCACCCTGGTTTACTTATGCTACGATATATGATATGGTTGGAAACAAAGAAAGTCTCTGAAAAGAAAAGAAAAATAGACCGCCTATAACCGATAAGCATGAAGCTACCCATGGGCGAGTATTAGGACCACCATGAGGAGAAATTCTACCTTAAAGGGTAGGTGTGTCAAAAAAAAAAGAATGAAAAGAAAGAGACAAGAAACGAGAAGAAGACCATATCATGTTGAGTATGACAAAGTAATCACAGAGTGTGATCAAGATATCCAGTTTGGTTAGACCCGCCGATCCGATTCTCTGAAACGAAATCATCGAGTTAGTTCTCTTAAGGAATAAGCTGCGAAAGAGCCTGGGCACACACACATTAAGAGTCTAGTTCAGATCACCTATCCAGATGATCGGAGTTGAGTGTATCAAATACTTTGAAGGTTCTCAGGTTTCGATGCGAAAGCATTCGTTGAGGACGAAAATATGTCTAGCTATCAGGATTATCTCATGAGAGGCAATTTAATATGTTGAAATGACACATTAGCATCAGCATCAGTCTTGCCGGGTATGGCACTCTTGGGGCGAAGCCCACTTTATCATTATTAGTCTGGTCGAGTATGGCACTCTGGGGGCGAGGCCCATTTCAGTATTAGTTTGGGACGAGGTCCATATCAGTATCAGTTTGGGACGAGGTCCATATCAGTATCAGTTTGGGGCGAGGCCTACATCAGTATCAGCATGGGGGCGAGGCCCATATCAGTATCAGTTTTAGCGGTGAGGCCCATATCAGTAACAGTTCGGGGACGAGGCCCATATCGTCATCAGAACCAGTCTTGCCGGGTATGGCACTCTAGGGGTTGAGGCCCACATCTTTATCGGTACCAGTCTTGCCGAGTATGGCACTCTGAGGGCGGGGCCCACATCTTTATCAGAATCAGTCCTGCTTGGTATGGCACTCGAGGGGCGAGGCCCACATCATCATCAGTTTCGGGGATGAATCCCAAGGTCTAGGCCCATAGCAGTATCGGTTTCAGGGATGAGTCTCAGGGTCGAGGCCTACGTCATCATCAGTATCAGTTTTGGGGATGAGTCTCAGGGTTGAGACCCGCAACAACAGCATCAGTAACAGTTTAGGGGATGCGTCCCAGGGTCGAGGCCCACATTTTATTAGCATTTTGGGGATGCGTCCCAGGGTTGTAAACCCATCATCAGCAGTTTTTTGGATGCGTCCCAGGGTCGAGGCCCATTTTGGCAGCGTTATCGGGATGCGTCCCAGGGCCGTGAGCCCCTGTTATCGGTTGCAGTTATCGGGATGCATCCCAGGGCCGTTGGCCCCATGCACCTTTAGTTTTGGGGATGTGTCCCAGGGTCGAGGCCCATTTTGGCAACGTTATCGGGATACGTCCCAGGGCCGTGAGCCCCCGTTGTCGGTTGCAGTTATCGGGATGCGTCCCAGGGCCGTTGGCCCCCTGTACCTTTAGTTTTGGGATGCGTCCCAAGGTCGAGGCCCATTTTGTCAGCGGTATTGGGATGCGTCCCAGGGTCGAGGCCCCCGTTGTCGGTTGCAGTTATTGGGATGCGTCCCAGGATCGAGGTCCACTGCAGTTCCAGTTTGGGGATGCGTCCCAGGGTCGAGGCCCACACATCAGTTGCAGTTATTGGGATGCGTCCCAGGATCGAGGTCCACTGCATCATCAGCTCAGCGGAGTAGCAGGCAAGTCAGGTGGCAGCTGGCGAGCCAGGTAAGTAAAAATGCATTGCATAACTTTGATAGGATTGTCACTGTTACACATTACACAAGTCCCATCAAAGTGGGGGCAACTGTAGGCACTGCATTTTTGCATGTAAGACCCGATGATGAGTCTCATTTGGAGGCACTACCTTTTAAGTCGCGGGTGCCGCGGGAAACGGACGTCGGAAGGGAAAAAGTCTTTTTTTGTTGGATTCGCTGGAGTAGCTTCGGGTTCGCTTGTTGGACCTTTGTTTTAAAACACACCCTTAACCCAAACCCCATAAGACACACACACCAAGCCCATCTCACTCAAGCCCAATCCAATAAATAAATTAAAACATTTAAAATGCATGTCCCAAATTAAATTAAATTAAATTAAAGTTAACTAATTTAAAGTAAATTAAAATACAATTAAAACCAATTAAAATCCAACACAAATTAAATACCAATTAAATTAAATCTAAATTAAGTTAAACCATTTAAAATAAATCACTTCCTAATTTAATAAATCACTCACCAATTTAAAATATTTACTCACCTAATTAACAAATTAAATGAAATGCCTAATTAAAGTCAATCAAATATATCATATTCCTAATTAGACCAAATCATGTCTCCCAATCAAATATATGTTTTCCTTTTGTGACACTAATTAGATATTACACAAATCCCTTTCCATGCACAACCCTAACCCTAATTGCACCACTATAAAAATATAACACAAAATCAACCCTAGACATCTCTCTCACACGGCAACACAATAAAAAATACAAACCCTAATCACACTCTCACTCTCGGCAGAACCCTCACAAAACCTTTACTGCTCACCCCTCACTCTCTCTCACACACGACAAAACCCCATGCACCACGTTCATCACGGCCCTCCTTCACGTAACACAATGCCCACCTAGCTCGCACAGACAAAAAAACCTTAACAATCGCTCACCACACGTAGCCTTAAGCAAGTCAAGTCACTCACAGCAAAAAAACTAAGCCCAACCTATGCCAGCCATTGACCAGCAACAATCATCACAAACCCAGCCAACAAACACTCACGCACACACGCTGCTCACAAAAAACACACACGTCAACCACCCCCATTTACAAAGCCAATGCCCTCAACGCATCAACCAGCTCCCACATCGCTCAAATAAAGCCCATTCCTCCACTGTTTCTTATAAGCACACTCACTGCCCTCAAGACTTCACGCTTCAACCAACCAACAGCCTTCACAGCCTTATAAATCTTCCCTCACTGCACGAATAGAACCCTTACTGCCCAGCCCCTCAAATTACCGAGAGACTGTCTGTTGCATTGCCCAAAACTGCCACAAATTACCCTCACTAAAACTATCCAGTTTTCTGCATAAATACCCTTTAAAACTGCCCAGAAACTGTCCGAAAACTGCACCAAAAACTACCCTAAAACAGTCCCAAAATCGATCCAAAATAGTAGCCTTAACACACCTGAAACAGTGACCAGAAAATACAGAGAAAACTGCAGCAAAACGGAAGGAAAACAGCGACCAAAACATCAAAACCGCGAGCTAAGATGCTAAACCAGTGAACCGGAGAAGTTGAGGAGCTTTACCCTTCCGATCTCTATGAAACGCGAGTCCGAAAGTCGACATAAAAGGTTAGACCTGAGGGTACTTTCCCTATTATTTCCATCTATATTTTTAATTGTTTTATTCGTTTTTATCGCATGAGAGTCATTTATTGATGCATGATTGTGGCCCTTGAATAGATAGTAAATGCATGTATTGTGGAATGATGTATGTTGTGGCCCTTGAGTAAAATGGAAAATGTGTCGCCTCTTGTGGTATATAGGATGGAAACCCGGACATAAATTTCATAGCCGATTCCGAATGGACGGTAGTATGATCTGTACTCGGGATACAACTCCACTTACCACTTGAGTAAATGGCGCGTATTTCGTTTTATGTTGTTTTGATTTGTTTATTATTCGTTACTTGATTTCTGCATGTTATTTGTTTATGTGATGATGTGATCGAGCGCATGGGCTTAGTAAGTTGGATTAAAGGTCCCCTATTTTGAGGGGTTAAAATCCTTTACCATGATGCTTTGCCACGCTGATTGATGTATATTCGGTTGAATGTAAGATGTGTTCAATCGGGTATACGAAGCCAATATTATTATCTTTATTGTTTATGTGTATGATGTGATCGAGTGCACGGGCTTAGTAAGTTGGATTAAAGGTCTCCTGTTTTGAGGGGTTAAAACCCTTTACCACGATGTTTTGCCGCACCGATTGATGTATATTCGGTTGAATGTAAGATATGTTCAATCGGATACACGAAGTCCGATATCATTGTCTGTACTTTTTTACATATGTATTGTGTTGTTTGCGCATGGGCTTAGTAAGTGCGATTAAAGGTCCTCCACTTTGAGAAGTTAAAATCATTTACCACGATGCTTCGCCGCGCCTTTCATTTCGTTATTCGATTTTCTTTGTATGTCATCTTCTTGCATAATCATGCATCATGTTGCATTGCGCATGGGCTTAGTAAGTCGGATTAAAGGTCCCCTATTTCAAGGGGTTAAAATCCTTTACCACGATGCTTTGCCGCGCCTTTTAGCCCGTTATTATTTATTAGGTGTCATATATTCATCTGTTCATGTATGTGTCATGTTGTTTACCGCATTTTGGAGGTCACTGATGTAACCACGTTCGAACGCGTTTCAGAATGCCGCACGAACGCATGTTTTCTATTTGGTCCCGTTCGAACGCGTTATCAAACGCTATACGAATGCAAACCTTCTGTTTACTGTTCGAACGCGTTTACGAACGCTACACGAACGCGAATACACTGAACTGAGTCTTTTTTCATCACATGTCATGCATAATTGTTTCTTAGGTGATTTCTCTTGTATCATGTAATCAATCACATTATTTGTATCCTTGTGTTTACCTGTTTGATGTGTTAATGAGATGGTATTCAAGCATGATTAGGTCATTAGTATGTTACTTGGTTCTTAGGCACGATTTAGCCTATTTGGTTGTTTATTTTCAAGCATGATTAATCGTTTTGTTTTGCGTTTGGAATTTGCATTATGTTTAGGTTGTTCTTTGTTTTCCGCATTATATGATCGAAACATGTTCATGAGATTGCCGTGTGCTATTGCATGTTTGCCGTTGTGATGATTACTTTCATGCATGTGAACTTAAAAATAGAATACCCTTGGAAATATATGTTGATAGGCTTGATTAAATTATTGCCCAAATCCTTTCATTACAAGTGACATAAGTAAGGGACCGTTCCGAACCCAACGGTTTGAGGTCTTCCCTTGCGAGGGGTGAGTGCGGCCTTAAATCTCATTTTCCTGTGGTTCACACCGGGTGGCGACTCCATTATTATCAGGTTTAGTCCCCCGCGGGCTACTCCTACTACTCGCGTACTCCCAACCGAGCCGCGAGCCCGGAACAGCATGCGTCACCCAGTCCCTGTGTTCCCACAGGTACACCAACGTCAATAGGAATCTTCACGAGTTGAGCGAGCATAGTGGTCCTTCTACTTGAGATACCACGGTAGGATATATGAGTTATCTTCCACACTTTGATGGCAGTCACGTCACCGATCTATTTAGATCAGATCTCCGCCTGTTCATTGGGTGTTGACTGATGCTCATGATATCCAGTGCGTATCAAGATATGATCAGTCAATCATGTGTACATGGCATAGGCATCCAGCACTTGTTTACGATCTAGTAAATCCATGACAGTGGTGTAACTTCGGAAATCAGTTCCGAGTGTTATTTAGAGATCGTAAATTGAAAGTCGACTATATTATACCGAACGGATTTGATGTTCTTATCTATATCCTAGGTATAATATAGATAGCCTGTGACGGAGGGATTATAACGTATGCAATGACCTCGGCTTGTATAGTTTAGCGAGATTATCCATGGTCGTCATAATCCATGATTGGGTGGATTATGGACACGAAATTGGATTTTGTGACGGATAAACCTAAACTTAGAGAGTCCCACTATATGAAGTGTACTCGTTGAGCACTTGGGCAACGCGATATGAATAATACGGATTATTTATAATACTTCATCGGATTAAATGAGTTAATTCGAATCGTTTAATCGGTTAAACGATAACACATGCATAGGGGCAATTTTAGTCAATCGTAATTACTGTGTATTTGTATTTGATACATAATACGATTAGATACACATTAATTAATCGTCAAATGAGATTTTGACACATGTCATAAATATATGTATTTGTTATTTATTGTAAATAAAAATACATATATAATAATTATTATATTAATTGATTATTTGGATATTTAATTGTTAAATATTTGAATAATTAATTAATTATTGGAACATATGGCATGATTTAATTATACTTTATGTGTGCTTATTTGATTGGTTATCATGAAGTTAATTATAATTTAATTTGATTAAATTGCCAAAAAGGACAATTTTGCCCCTAAATGTCGGTCAACATCATTTAAATTAGAAATTTTATTTTCTTCATTCCATTAACCATCACCATAGCCGAACCTTAACAAGAAAAATGGGTTTCAAAATTTGTTTGACAAATCCATGGAAAAGGTGAAGAAAAATGAAGAAAATGCTTAAAGAAATTTGGAGTGTTAAAGGTAATCTTCAAAACCCCATAAGCTTGAAATTAGTTTCTTGTTTCTTGATTTCTTAGAATGGTTCTATGGTTTCTTTACTTGTAAAATTTGGGGCTTTTGGTTGTAGTGGATGGAATTGGAAGTAATGAAGCATGTGTGAAGTGTGTTGGATGAAATTAGTGTAATTTTTGTCCAATTTAATCATTAGATGATATGTTGTCATTCTAGAGTATTATGACCACTCTTGTAACACCTAGAATTGTTCTTGGGTGGTTCATATGTGGTGACTTGAGTTGGTATTTTGATTAATTGGTGGTTCTTGGGTGGTTCATATGTGTTATTTCTTTTTTTTTTCCTTTTACACGTGTGGGTTATATATATATATATATATATATATATATATATAATTAATGTGTGTTGTGTGTCTAGAATTTTCTAATTAAATGTGCGTGTATTAAAAAAATATCTAGGGTTTATTTATTTAGTTTGTTAAATTTCAAGTTTAACCTTTCTAGTTAATTCTACATTATTTTCATCTTTTTCTTATAATAATTCACATTACTTCGTAAAACTAATCCTTGCGTTCGGACGCGGCCTCACGCCCAAAAATTAAAATTCACGCTAATATTCTAAAATAACCCGGGATGTTACATTCACCCCTCCTTATATAGGATTCGTCCTCGAATCCTGACCTGGGCATACTGAAACCGATCATCAAACAACAAACAAGGACTAAAAACCAAACATCAAACAAAGACCGATATGGTCCAAACAAAACACATACCTACTGAGATAGTCGAATAGCCAGCAGCTGCAGTCACCAACACTCTATAACATTTGCTCTGATACTATCTTTGTAACATCCCGTCTAAGCCAGGATGCTACCGGCAGGAGACAGACTAATCCTGCCTCCATAAGCCTCTGACTCTTGACGAAAATTCGGCCTGACCTCTGCTAAAAGTCATGCAACCTGGATCAAAGTCCAGCATCTCAATTCAACCTATAGGGCCCAACACACAGTCTAACACTAAATAATCAACTCAAGTCATAATCCAACTGGGCTCTATGCCCAAAAATGCGTATAAATAAAAACTTTTACAGTTAACTTATACAACACAAATTCTTTTACAACTACACTTATACAACTTGACTCTAATACTCCCAAGATCTGGTGACCGGCTGACTGCAATGCTGCTACTCTGCTCCTTAAGCTCTGAAGACTGTGGTTGACCGATCAGGTCACCAACCTGCAAAACTCAACACTGTTGGGGTGTGAGTCATAAGACTCAATAAGTAAGTATGCTCATTCCTTGAGCATCAAACACATGCAAAGTCTGAATCCTATTTCTATAATAATATGAGATGTCTATGTGATCATACAAATATATTCATACTGAATCTAAACTAGTTATCTAATCCTTCACCATTTTACAGACATATTACTTGTTACTATTTTCCTTTTATTTGATCACACATAATCTTTAACTTATGTTTGCTGTTTTTCATAAACATCCATATCATATACATCGGATCTTTATATTACTAACAATCACATTAAACCCATCATGCTTCCGCTACGCTACTCTAATTTCTCTTTACTTTCTTGCATACTCTGTCCTAGACTAGATTAGACAATTATAATAACTTTCCTACTTTTACTGTCTTGAAATATCATCAAATCGGTTATACTAAGATATTATTTCTGTCAAACATTTAATCCACTATAACCAACTATGTATACATGCATATGTTATCATATCATCATGTTCTAGCATCCTTACAATAGGTTCTTTCTAAGTAAGCATACAACTCATACAATTGTCATTGATATATATACATTTAAATAAAATCATGCTATCATGCACAACAGTTATTGATTCAAAATTTTATTTTCAGATTTTGTTATGTTTAACTTGGAAGAATCTTCGCCTATTCGACCAAATTCCCCTGTTTTTCTTAACGGCCTCGAAGATATACGCCAGGATAATGATGAAGAAAATGAGGTCGTTGATGTTGAAGAGGGAAAAATAGATGAAGATATTAACAAAAGAAAAGGGATAACATTAGAAAATATGGATAATAAGAGACGAACGACATCAAAATATTGGGATCATTTTACGAAGGTTACTGTTAATGGGAAATTAAAGGTAAAATGAAATCATTGTGCAAAGTTATTGAGTTGTATTTCTAAAAAAGGATTTAGTCACTTGAATAGACACATGAATAAATATTTTACTAAAAGAAAACCAAAGTTGAAGATACAGTTCAAAAAACTCTTAATGTGATAAAGCATGAAGATGGAACATCTTATATTGAGCTTAGATAATTTGATATAAATGTTGTCCATCAAAAAATTACGTCATTGGTTATAAAGCATGAGCTGCCACTTAAGTTTGTTGAGTACGATGCTTTTATAGACTTCATGAGTTATTGTAACTCTTTGGTGAAGAAGATGTCCAGAAACACTTTAAATACTGAGATTTTCAAGTTGTATAAATCAGAAAAGTTGAAAAATATTGAATTTGTTGAATATTAATGACAGTAGGGTGGCTATTACTACTGACATGTCGACTGCTAGTAACCAAAAGAAGGGGTATATGGTTGTTACAGGACATTTCATTGACAACTCATGGCGTTTACAAAGTCGAGTCTTAAGGTAATTTAATTTTATGTACATTTAATAATAAATGACTTTTTTAATATCCTGAATATACTAATATTTGTATGCATTAGTTTATATGACTTTTTTAATATTCTGAATATGCTAACATTTATATGCATTATATTAAATGACTTATTTAATATTATGAATATGCTAACATTTGTATGCATTATGTAGGTTCATATATCTATCAGCCTCACATACTGCTGAGTATCTTTCTCAAGTTCTGATAAAATGTATGATAGATTGCAATATGGATCAAAAGTTGTCAACTGTTATTTTGGATAATTAGCTGGCAACTGTTACTTTGGATAATATTTGTAGCGCATTTGCGATAACCTGATGCCATTTGCAAAATAAGAAACCAAAAATTTCATCGTAACTATCAAAATAATCATATATAAACTTTCACCGCAAAACAAAATGTTGTTGCAACAGCAGCAAGCCATCTGTTATTAACAGCAGCAACAACAAGCTTGTTGTTGCAACAGGAGCAGCAATGCTGCTGCTAACACCTATATTGCCAACATTTCAACAACATTTCCAACATCAACAAGACATTAAACTCTACTTACAATGTCTCCATAAACACACCAGTACGTAACTAGCAGATATCTTAATAAGACCTCGATGAGTGACCTTTAAGTGCAATTCAATGCGAATTCTAAGATCTTATAGGTCCAATCTAGCATTTTTAGTGTCTTTCGTCTTACCCGGAATGTTGAACAATGTGCCCACTAAACTCTCGCATATGTTTTTTTTATACGTATTACATCCAAATTATATCGTAGACTCAAACTCCCCCAATACTCTACTCAAACAAAATACTCATTCCCGTCTAATTTAACTCTTCAGGTTGACGTTTTCGATTTTTATCTCTATTATTAGAATGTTTCATTGGTGTGCTGTCTCTAAGATGTTGATGTTGGCAAAATATGTCAAATCTAGACAATTCACTGGGCATACTCCAAGGTTCCGGTTGACCGTTTAATAATTTACTTTTCTGCCAATAATGACTCAACTCAAGAAATTTTTTGTGCCATATGTATCCTATTTTATTTAGTAACCGCTGCGAAGGTGTTTCAACTGCATAAACTGGACATGCCATGTATCCCTTAATGCTCCATCCAGATAATGAATCATAAGCTGGAAAATCATTAATGGTCCATAATAATGTGGCATGCATCTGAAAATACTATCGAGAAGCTGTATCATAGGTATGCACACCGACATTCCATAATGTCTGTAACTCCTCGATTAATGGTCTCAAGTAAATATTCATATCTTTACTAGGGGAACGTGGATTAAAGATAAACAATGACATAACCATGAACAAATCCTTCATATATTTCCATGAAGGTAAGTTATATGGAATAAAAATTATGGGCTACATGTTATAAGAGTTATACATATTCCCAAACGGGTTAAAACCATAGGAGGCGAGGCCTAACCTGACATTACGGGGGTCATCGGCGAAACAAGGGTACATATCATCAAATTCCTTCCACTCGGTTCCATCCGTAGGATGTCTGAGTATGCCCTCCGCACCGATCATCTTTTCATGATGCCACTCATGTCAGTCGTTGTGTGTCGTGACATGAATAACCTCTGCAGCCTGGGCATTAATGGAAAATATCGTAATATCTTCTGAGGTACTTTATTAGCAAGACCACGAATTTTGTATCGACTTTCACCACAGATCCAATATTCAAGTGATTCATACTCGACATGAAATAATACATAGTCATATTTACAAGCATCAATGGATCCATACCTCATTCTCAGATCACGCAATATTTTCTTTGCCTCGTAATACGACTTAGGCAATTCACTGCCAACCGGTAACATTTGGCCAAGTAAGTTTGGCATCATATCAATATTTTTGTTGGCCATTCTGTTCATCACTCTAATGTGTAATAAGTTCACAACGAAATTCAAGATCGATATCCCAGCACCTTCAAATGATATTTTTTGTGCCTCCTCAAGTAGTTAACTAAATAAATTTTGATAATATCTATCTAACACTGGTATGTCACCGCCAACACTATGATCGACTTGTGGACCTTGTAAGTCGTGAAAAACATCAATATCTCATCATTTGCAAGTTGATTGTAACTACTACTCCCTTCACCAGAATCAATAAATCGTGATTGAGAATTATATTACTCACCATGATAAATCCATGTACGGTAAGTTGATGATATTCCCGGCATGTATAAATGATTCTCAACTTCATCTAACTGTTTCCTTTTCATATTCAAATAATTTTACATGGACACCGAACACGATCTTCTGTATCAATGTGGTGCTTTGCCGATTCCATGAACTCATAAACTCCATTACGGTATTCAACACCCAATCTATCCACGAGCTCATCCAATTTCTATCCATTTCAGCCAAATATCTACATATAAAAATATAATTATTAGACATTATATTAAACTCATCAACATCACCAATTCATTAATTATTTATTTAAGCATACAAATATTTAGTTAATTAATTAATTAATTACAAAACAAACTAATCTTACATATATGCATCATAATCAACTAACAACAAATTAACTAACTAACACATTGTATAAATAAAGATTTAAAAAAAAATTAGAACCCTAATTTTTTAATAATAAAGATATAAAAAGATATTTATTAGACATTATTTTTATTTTTATAATTATTAGATATTATAAATAATTCTATATTTATTTTTATATAATAAAATTATAAAATTATAATTATTAGACATTATATTAAACTAATCAACATCATCAATTGATTAATTAATTATTTCAGCATACACATAATTAATTAATTAATAACAAAACAAACTAATCTTACTAACATATATGCATCATAATCAACTAACTAACACAATATATAATAAAGAAAATTATAAGAAAAAATAAAATATTAATTTTTGAGAAATATTTAACTTAAAATAATTAAGTGATAGTGATTCAAATATAAGGAAAAATAAAGAGAGATGGAAAAAAATTACCTTGTGAAAAATTAGAGTTTTGTTGAAAATTTGTAGGAAAATTGTGAGTAAAACTTGCATAAGAGAGAAAGAATAGAGGGGGAAGAAATGTTACTCTTCCTGGGATTTTAATGACCTTTTAGCGTCGAATTTTCCTTATTCGACGCTAAATGTTAAGCTTTTAGCGTCAAATTAAATTTTCGACGCCAAAAGTAACGGGATTGTCGGTGAAGTTGTCAATAATCTTTAGCGTCGATAATATTTTCGACGCTAAAGGTATGACTTTAAGCGTCAATATTTTAATTCGACTCCAAAGGTTAAACTTTTAGCATTGAATATACATTTCGACGCTAAATGTAAATGGGTTATCGGTGATATTGTTAGAAACCTTTAGCTTCGAAACTAATATCGATGCAAAATGTGTGATTTTTAGCGTCGATTTTATAATTGGACGTGAAAAGTTTAACATTTTGCATCGAATTGTAATTTCGACATGAAAGAGTTGACCATTTTACGTCGAAAGATAAAATTGATGCTAAATGATTTATTAGAAGTTTGGACGCAAAAGATCAATTTTCTTATAATGGGAAGTAATAAGGAGATCCCTCTATAGAATCAATTATGGAATGGAACCATATAATTGTGTAGCTAGTCTACTAGATAGTTATCTTTATCTTACATGTAGTTAGCTCAAAACCTTTTAACCGATAGAAAAGGCTGGAGCATATAACGATTCTTCTGTTGTCCCCTAAACCTAGACTTCCATACTTCCTCTTACCATGATCATATGAAACATAGAATAAATACATAAAATATAAATAGTATAGGGAACAAAATATACTTCTATGCAGCCACTAATAACAAATCAGGAGTTTTATGATTTCTCCAAGTACTTCCTTAAATTATATTGTTCTTTAAATCAATGGTCACCAAAGAAGTGGCATCTAATAGTGTCTACTATGTGCTTATACTACAATTTTGTTAGATACTAATCTAAACATTGCAGTTTAAGTGATTACATCTTCTAACATAAGTGTAGAGACAAACTTAGAGTCTAAGTACCCTACACACAAGTGTGTAACCTTAGAACTCTAACCCTAATAAGAGAACTAAGAAGAAAAGATGAGAATGAAAGTAAATTCGTACTTGAACTTAGGCTAACCTAGTATTATAAAGATGCAAGGTGCATTATGTCGTAAAAGGTCCAGGAATCTAGGCGCGCGTCTGATGAATGTGTAGAAAAATTCTCTAAAAATAACATGTATATTTATAATGTGTGTCATTAGAAGACATATCCTTTGACGTGTGCCCTTTAGGAAAAACATAAATTAAAGGAATACGTCTCTTAAAGTGAAATATTATAATTTTTGAGTTCGAATTGTATATTGGAGGGATATAATTCTTAAAGGATTACATCCTTTAAATTAAAGGTGTCTTTACAAAGGAAACTCTCCATGTCTATAAATAGAGCCTTTGGGTTCTTATTTTTCATTCATTCAATTATTTCAATTCTTTCATAAGTCTTTAGGTATAAAAGAGGAAGTTTAAATTTTAGAGAGTTTCCACCATTTTCAAGTTATAGTTCTTGAAGAAAGGAGTGCCCTTTTACAAGAAGTAATTAAATATCTGTGAGAACGTTAGCCAAGAGATCCGTAAGAGTACCGATGCACGACTAATAGTTATTAAGAAAAGAGTTTATTGGACTTATTTTTAAAGATCATATTCTATAAATAATTCTTAGATTTTTTTCTTTTGAGTTTATGTTTGATTCATAAATTGCATGTTTACTATTTATTAATTTGATTGAAATATGCATGTTAAAAGTGATTAATAACACATCATGTCCAACCGAATGTGACGTGCAAATTGATATAAAATATGTAAAAAAGCATAGCAATTTGTAATATAAAGAGCTATCATTGAATATATATATATAATACAATTCTAAAAAGTTCATTCACTACCTTTTGTTGGATGATGGGAACTAAAGATTCGCCGATTCGGATTAATTAAATTGTTTAGAACATCAAAAGTGATTGGCCAAAAGTTTCAAGGGTGTAGAAGCTTAGGGAGTCATTTTTAGATAATCTCTAAACTAATTTTTTGTAATTAATACTTTCATGGAAAAAATACAAATAATATTATAATGGGCCATTCTATGGATAAAAAAACTATATCAATAGTAGAATTATTGTAAGTGTTTAGGTTTAACAACTATTTTATAATCAAATAGCCCAATACTTTCACTATTAACAATTTTATTTTATCCCTTACCGTAAAATTTTACTATTTTAAATTTTATCAAATAATATTTGATTAACCATTACTAAACAAATATAAATAAATAAAATAAAAATACCAATATTGGGTTAAAGCTTGTGAATCTAAAGGTACGCAACAAGCCCAAGATCCCATATTTTCCATAAGAATTCCCAAAGTTAGGTCCAAAGCCTAATCAAGGCTAAAATGTCATTCACTCTTTAAATTCAATAACTCTAATCACGGTCACTATCTTCTCCCTCAGCCACCAGGAAAGATACCCACAATATATTCTAATTCAACTAGTTCGTTGCAGCCTTTTCTTAACTCTAATTCTTCTTTTATTTGGCAAACAAAGCTTATTCCCACCAAGGGACCCACAAAATCCTCACTTCTTCTTCTTCTTCTCTTCTTGACTGACTCTTATTCTTCTTGGCTATCTTTGGCGAACAAAGCTTCTGCTGCAACCAAAAACAGTGAAAAAAATATCAGTTTTATTCGGTCAGATTAGACGCGCGGCTGAATCACGTCACCTCGCATGTACCTCTCCCTTAGGCGTACCTTTGACAACACTGGACTAACCTAAAACTCTATGCAAATAGGATTTATATAGAGCTATGGTTAGCCAAAATCCTAGTTAAATCTTCCAAGTATGCATAGTCTTAGTTAAAGAGTAGTATAATTCATTTTGTGTATCAAAATAAATTGATACCATGTAAGGAAAATCCTTACAATCAAAATGAATTCATTTCCTTAGAGATAAAATAGTTTATTGATTTAAAACGGCTTGCCGTTCGTTTTAATCCAACCAACCTGCATCATTTCTGAAACCAATTTAACAAAAATGGCTTGCCTTTTCTGTCAAGAAAACTCACTAGTTTGACGGTTAGCCTATGTAAACATCTTATCCGATTTGGCTAAAATCAGTTTGGTAAATCGGTTAGCCGTTTTATTCCAACGGTAAGTCATTTTGTCCAAAACAGTTTGTCGAATTCTGAAATTGATTTTAACTCTGAATCTCTCATTGTTTCTTTTTCCAACAAATCCCGAAATGATTCCCAAAATATGTTAATATATTTTACATCATTTTATTATATAATACAATTGTAGTATCACATACTTGACCTATTAGGTTCGTTCTCAAGTCGAACACGGAATTGGTCATGATAGATTAAATCCATATAATCCATATTCCAATGAATATCATCATATGATTGCCATATTTCAATGATCATGAGTGGCATCTAGCTGTGTATCATGACCCTAGAATAAGAAATAAATAATATTTTCGTAAATGATTTCTTTATGATACGAGCCCAAATCAGTATTCCACCAATGACTTAAAGTATGAAATGTGTCTACATTACTAATCATTGGTTTAGTGTTGATCATAATCATGATGTTATGTAATATGAGAATTCACACCACTCAGAGTTCTCCTGCCATGACAATGGATTTGCGTTATCAAATATGTTAACTACGTAATGGAATACTAAACACATGTTTATCTTGAGTTTGGTGATCCTCTATCATTTCTTCCATAATCTTCATGTGTTTGTTAAGTAACTCAATAACTCTCTTATTGGTAGTATTTAAAGGACGACTCAAGTTGACGTCAAAATTACTTAACTCCCACATAAAATTTGTGAAGATCAAGTCATAGGATCAGTTCATACATCATTACCAAGTTTTCTATAGACATAGGGGTGTGCATCGGTCGGTTCGGTCGGTTAATCTTTAATTTTTTAACCGAACTGAAATTATTTGGTTAAGTAAATGTTCAACCGATTTAATCATATGATAACACATAACCATTAACCAAACTAACCATTATTTTTCGATCGGTTGGAAAAATAATGGTTAGGTGGTTAATAGTTATGTGTCATAAATTTAAATTCATCACCATAACCATAAATTTAAATTCATCAAAAAGACAAACATATATGTTTTTAACAACATAAGACAAATTTAATTCGTCAAAAGCAATCTACAGTGAATAAAAATATTTTTTTTTTCGGCAGTAGCTAAACAGTGAATAAAATTTTTAATCACAAATTTAAATTTTTCAATGCACTAAAAATCATTACCAATTTTATGCATTAAAATAATTACCATAAGCTCAATTAAATATTTTACACACTTTAATCAATTTATCAACTCTTGACAAATTAAATCCAAGCATTAAATTAATTTTCCAACACTTGAAAAATTAATCCAAGCATACAAAATTATTTTTCAACACTTGAAAAATTAATCCAAGCATATAAAATTAATATATCAACTATATACCAATTTTTCATACACTTGAATGCTTCAATTCCTCACATACATGCTTCTAATTATTCAACACTTCCACAATAATTTTTCTCAACAAAATTCATCATCAAAACAATAATAAATTTACAAATTAAATTTACCAACAATTGATTTCAAGCCTTGCCAATTGTTGAAGCTTTGTATTCAAAATCCTCAAATACTCAAAGCTCTTGATTCTTTGAAATTCCTTCTTCATCCACCAAATTGAGCTTCTCCAAGAACAAATCTTGGTGATCAAAAGGTGGTTTGATCACTCAAGAATGACAACAAGATTTTCCCCAAAATTTAACTCTTAAACCCTATGAAAAATCAAAGCTTCAATAACACAAATTAACCCTCAACCCTTGAGATTAATTATATGGACTTGATTATTTGTTGGGTAATATTTAGTGAGATTTAGGGCTTGAATTTTTGAAGAACCAAAAACCAAAAAATTCAGTTTTTTTTCTTCTTATATTCTCGGCGAGAAGCAGAGAAGCCAAACTTCATTTCCTTTTTTTTCTTGTTCTTTAAACGGCAGTGGCAGTGAGCCAAAGGGAAAAGCAAAAATGAGTTTTTATTTCATTTTGTTTTTATTAAAATTAATTAAAGAAAAACAAAAAACAAACCATAGCCATTTAAACAAACCATGGTTCAAGGGAATCTTTTTCCTACACCACATATTCAAAAAGGTTAACTTAACCAAAGTTAAAAATTAATCTCACCAATTTTTGTAACTTAGTTACAATTAAAAGCTTTAATTACATTAACGAAAATTATTCAATTGCTTTAACTTAGTTACCTTAATTAATTAAAAGTTTTATTTGTATAAACCAAGTAATTAATTTTGTACATTAATTTAACAATTAAATTAATTTACTAATTAATACTAATTTAATGTAAATTAAATTTACATCTATTATACAATAAACTTATATCAACTCTTGATATAAAATTAATTAATTCAATTCATCTCATGAATTATCGGATTAAATAATTTAATCCTTAAAAACCAAAAAATACTTTGTCAACATTTGACGAAAAGTCGCCCTAGTGCTCAACGAGTAAACTTAATATAATGGAACTCTCTAGGATCACGTTCGGTTGTTACTTATATATATACTTATATATCTAATATATTCGTACATATATTCATGAAGGCCTGCCCACCAATAAATCATGACTAAAAACAACACGACACGTCGAACCATACAAGTCGAGGTTAAAACGTTAATGTATAATCCCTTCGTCATTACCGTCTCCAATTGAGTAGGGTTATAGATTTACTGTCAAAACCTTATCTACTCAATATATAATAACTTTTCATAATCATATTCCATTAATAAATAATATATGCAAAACCATTTTTCAATATTATTTATAATGTTAAAGAAACAATTTCTTTAATGAACTTTTGGCCAAAAGATTTCTGGAATATACTTTGAAAACTTTCTGGAAACATAATCCAACCATATGGACTGACGAATCCTCATATTAACATACACCGATCTTCGTGAGCATCGGTCTATACCTAACAGTCATCCAGAGGTCAGACCATAAAAGGTCTCTGACATGCATGGTATCAGGCACAGAGGATCACTCACAAGACCACCGTGGTGTCTCAAGTCAAAGGACCACATAACTACTCAACTCGAAAAGACAACTATTGACAGTTTTATGGAATATCTATTAGTAATCTTTTATGAGTTTGTTCGATATTCATTCCACTAATGAATATCTGAATCTATATACGAACTTCCGCTAAGCTCATAGTCTGTTGAGACAAACCATATGTCCATTACATATATAGACAATGCACTAGTCTTACCAATATAATGACCGACCCATGTCAATAGATCTAGACCATGAATAATTTATATTCGAGAGAATGCGTGATATTTCTCAACACCATTTGAAACTCTTGCAACTATATCACCAAAGTACGTGTTTGATTTTTTGATGAGATAATAGTTCTCAATACATCATAATTCCATCGGAGATGATAGGAACTACCCCAATATAAGTGATAAATTTATTGATCCAAATAGCTTCCTTGGATGCATCTGAAACAACAATGTACTCGGCCAATGTAGTTAAATATATTGTAGTTAATTGCTTTGAGCTTTCCAATTAACAACCCTAAATATTTGATTGTGATTTGCTATCATCTTTATCAATATAACAGCTTAGTTTTCGTGGTATAATTATGAAATTTATTTATGTGTTGCATGACATCTTTAAGCATTCAAACATTATCATTAGCATGTTATTACTCATATAAACTATTTTAGAAACACAAAGTGAAATTTTTTTCGGTTTCGTTGTGCATTTAAATTTTAACTCGATCGGGACAACCTTTAGTATTTCAGCCAGACCTTTTCATACAATGTCCGAATTTAGTGAACTTTATATCGTCGAAAATATTAGACCAAGTCCGACAACTTTCGTGTTGAAGATTTTCCCAAATTTTGAATAGAAACTAGCCGAAAATATAGTTTAAAATTCAGATGAATAGTAACTATGAATTTTGAAATAAGTTGTACATGTAGCAAAAGGTAAGCCACTTCTTTTAATCCAAAAAAAAAATCAGCCTTCTCTATAAAAAAACATTATTCATTCATCTTCCTTATACTTCAAAAATGTGGATGAAGCCTTCCCCCCACGCCATTTTTTTGCCTTCAATCTTCTTCATTTTCTCAAGCATTTTGAAGCATTCAAGCTCATTTCCAAGCATGGTAAGCTTTCTTTCTTCTTCCCACTTCTTATTTTTCAATTTTAAACTTGATTATACAAAGCCCCAAAATTCGCCCTAAGTCCTTAGAACTCCATTAATGCATTTTAAGCATTGTTTGAGTTACTAACAAGCATTATCATGCATTTGGTAATAATTTAAGAATGTATTATGTATTATAGTGAAAATGCCTAATTTTCCCCTAACTTTAAGGGGTTGGCCGAATGTAAAGAGTAGTGTGGGGGCTATTTTTGTTGTTTTTATTGATAGGTGATGATGATTTATGTATTTGGTGATGAAATAAGCATGGATTATATCTTATTTTGAAAATGCCTAATTGTTCCCCATACTTAGGGGGTTGGCCGGATTTGGCAAGCATGACGAGGGTTTAAATTTTATTTTTGGGCAATGATTCATGTTTATTTAGGTGTTATAAAGTGAGATGTGTTTGTCTATTGATGGGTAAATTTTAATGATGGTTAGTAGGCCATTTTTTCCAAATTATGCTTGTGATAAGAGGGTTGAGTTTTGTTCTTGTGTTGATGAATTGTTGTGATTAATATATTTAGTGATGCTTTAGTATGAGTTCTATTGACTTGTGTTGAGCAAATCCATGTTGTATTTGAAACCTTCAAGTTGATTAATTTAAGGGTGTGGCCGAATACATGTTTTTGTGGGGAAGGATTGAGTTTGTGATTTTTAGTGACGAGTTGCTATGGTTCATGCTTAGGAATGTATTGACATGAGTTTATGTTTGTGAGATGTAAATTGAGTATGTTGTGTTGATAAGAACTTAAATTTGTAGATTGATAATTTTACTACCTTGAGTTTGGTATTTAAAATAAAGTGGTGATTCGTTATGTTTGTAATATTTATTGTGATGTGGTAAATATGTAAAGCCTTTTAGAGTAAGGCTAGGGTAAATGGTATTGATAACTAAGTTTGTTTAAATATGAATCATGTATATGTTATGATGTTGATAGTGAGTTATTTTTGTTTATGAAGGATATTGATTCATGTATTTGAGTGGTACTACATTTTGTCTTGGGTGATATTGTGATGAGAATTTCAAAGTGGTAAGTTTTTTTATTTGGCCGAATTAAATTCTTGTGTGGGTTTTAGGTTTTGATTTCTAGATGACAAATTGTAATGAAATTAACTTGAATAGATGTCTTGCATGATGTTTGTGATGATGTATGTTGAGAACATTAAGATCCATTCTTTTCCCATGTCTGCTGAATATATTATAATGTTGAATGTGTTAGGGTTTTCTCAAAGGCGCAGCGGAAATACGTGGTTAAGGAAAAATCGTAGTTTAAAATTTTTTAAACTTACCGAATAAATTATTCAATATTCAATATGAATAATTCATTCATATATCACCTAAAAATATTTATTCGATATCGAATAATGACATAAATAATTTAGAAACACCACAAAACCTTTACGAAAACGTTTTTCCGCAAAATAGCAAAAACATGTTTTTATCCGAACCGACCAACCACTACACATGGGGGCTTCCCAGATCAGCCCCAATAGTACTTGGACAGTTCATGGGCTGTCCAAACAGTGACCAATTCACTGTTTAGATAGTGGACACCCGGTAAGCCCGAAACTCACCCTGTAACGCCGTTTTTCACCGTTTTCACATATTTCAACTCCGAAACAATTTCCAGCAATTGTTCCAATGCCCAAAACACATCTAATATATATATAAAATATAATTTTTATCACCAAAATCACAGAAATTCCAGATCTGATTTGGTAACCAAAATTATCATTTTTCATGCTTTAAATCCAATTTTTCTCAACATTAATCATATTAATATTTAAACCAATTAAGTCACCACAAATGAAGAACTCAAGAAAAATTATAGGATTTACAAGAGTGGTCATACCACTCTAGAATGGCAACAAGTCATCAAATGATAAAATTGAACTAATATTACACTAATGTTATTCAATCTAACTTCACACATGCATTTAGCATCCAAATCCATCCTCCAAATCAAAAATACCTAAAATCTAAGAAATGAAGAAACCCTAGAACTTTTCGAGATGCTCAAGAATAAGAAAAAAAGCTTTCTAAGTTTAAGAATAATGATGATTACCTCAAAATCTCCTAATTTTCTTAAACTTTCTTCCTGATTTCTTCACTTTCTTCCTTGTTTCTTCAAGAATATTTTGGGAGCTTCCATGCTTGAGAGGTTCGGCCATGGCACTCAATTGAAATTGAAAACAAAAATTTTTAACTTAAAAATTAGGCCAAAATCGACTTTGAGGGGCATTATAGTCATTTGGATATTTTAATCAAATTAAATAATAATAAGCTTTAAGTTAACAAATTCGATTTGTAAACTTTAAGCTTAAAAGAATCATGCCACATGTAACCAATAATAATCAAACATATTGCATAACAATTATGTAATATTGATATAATTTAATTATCTAGATATTTAACATTTAACACCTAAATAATTAATTAATGCGATTATTATTATATATGTATTTTATTTACATTAAATAACAAATACATATATTAATGGCATGTGTCAAAGTCTCATTTGACAATTAATTAATATGTATCAAATCAAATCTTGTATCAAATATAAATACACATAAATTATTAATTGACAAAAATCTCATAATGCATGTACTTTCGTTTAACCGTTAAACGATTCGAATTAACTTATTTAATCCGTTAAAATATTATGAATAATCTGTATTATTCATAACGCGTTGTCCAAGTACTGAACGAGTACACTTCATATTGTGGGACTCTTTAAGTTTAGGTTTATCCGTCACGAAATCCAATTTCGTGTCCATAATTCACCCACTCGTAAATTATGACGACCACAATAATCTCGCTAAACTATGCAAGTCGAGGTCATTGCATACGTATAATCCATTCATCAAAGGCTATCAATATTATACCCGGGGATATAGATAGGAACGTCAAATCCTTAAGGTATAATATATTCGACTTTCAAATTTACTATCTTTAAATAACACTCAGAACTCACTTCCGAAGTATACCACAGTCATGGATTTACTAGAACGTAAACACGTATAAGATACATATGCCATGTACACATGACTGACGGATTCTATCTGATACTCACAGGATATCATGAGCATAAGTCCACGCCCAACGAGCAGGCGGAGGTATGATATAAATATATCAGTGACGTGACTATCATTAAAGTGTGGAGAATGTCTCATATATCCACAGTGGTATCACAAGTCGAAGGACCACTATGCTACTCGACTCGAGAAGATTCCTATTGACGTTGGTGTACCATCTTTTAGGAAATATTGGTGAGTCATTCAAGTTTTATCAAATAAACACCTACACGTCTATAGGAGTCTCCCAAGACTCTTGGTTCATTGGGATAAACCATCGGACCTAGTCTCGATATAAGATATATACTGGTCTCAATGGATTTTACTAACCGACCCGTGTCAGTAAATCTTGACCAGGAACTTTATTTAAGAATATTCAACTTATAGTGACGCTTCACAATGTCAATTACAAACTACGTTGTAACTATGCACTATGTTATAAATTCTGGGTCATTGTCTAATATACATATCACTAAATCATATTTAGTTTCAATCTAATAGTAATTAGATCTGACATGTATATAAAAAAAAGAGGTGCTACCATTAAGTAAGTAATATTATGGAAAAAAATTGATCATATTTATGAATCGGACCTAAGTACGATCCAAATTGGCACTCCGAGAACCAACCATAACAGAATATTTGGTGATAATTTTATGTTTGTGTTGATAATAAAAATACCATGAGTCGAAGTTAGATATAATGAAAATTTTCTAAGTTGCAAGTGTAGTGCTTTGGCCGAAGAAGTATACTAATGAAATGCTTTGATGTTGGTGGGGTAAATATGTAGGTGTTGTTAGGGTTGGTGCTCGGAGTGCCAATTCGGATCGTATTTATATCCAATTCATGAATACGAGCAATACATTTTTCCATAATATTACTTAATTATGGTAGCACCTCATGTCTTTTATTATATATATTTGATCTAATTCATTAGATTGAAACTAAATCGTGTTTATTGATATATACATATTAGACAAAGACCCGATAATATATAATGTAGTGTGTAATTACAAGGTAGTTTTTAAATCACATTAGGAAGCGTAACTACTAGAAATATATTATCAAATTAAGTTCCTGGTCAAGATTTACTGACACGGGTCGGTTAGTAAAATCTGTTGAGACCAGTACATGTCGTATATCAGACTTGGTCTGATGGTTTATCCCAATGAACCATGAGTCTCGGGAGATTCGTATAGATATGTAGGTGTTTATTTGATAAACACTGAATGACTCACCGAAGATTACCTAATAGATGGTACACAAACGTCACTATGAATCTTCTTGGGTTGAGTAACATAGTGATTCTTTGACTTGAGATACAATTGTGGATATATGAGTTATCCTCCACACTTAGATGGTAGTCACGTCACCGATCTATTTAGATCATACCTCCGTCTATTCGTTGGGTGTGGACTCATGCTCATGCTATCCTGTGTGTATCATGATAAGATCCGTCAGTCTTGTGTACATGGCATATGTGTCTATTATATGATTAGCAGTCTGTTAAATCCATGGCCGTGGTATACTTCAGAAGTAAGTGCCGAGTGTTTTTTAGAAAATTGCTAATAGATACGTTGACAGGATTATACCTATAGAGATTTGACATTTATATCCATATCTCTGGGATAATACAGATACTTGTAACAGAGAGATTATACGTATGCAATGACCTCGACCTGTATAATTCAGCGAGTTTATCTGTGGTCGTCATAATTTACGGGTGGGTGAATTATGAACACGAAATTAGATTTCGTGACAGATATGCCTTAATCTGGAGATTCTCACTAATGAAATATACTCGTAGACACTATGACAAATTTTATGAATATTGGAGATTATTTATAACTCGTTTAACGGTTAAACGAAAAATACATTCGATTGGGACCTAACGGTGATTTCCGAATTAATGTGTATTTATATTTAATACTTGATTTTATTAAATACACATTAATAAAATATCAAATTGTGATATTTAACATATATCATTAATATATGTATTTGAGATATTTAAAGTAAATATAATACATATATTTAAAATATTTGTATTTAATTATTTAATTATATAAATATTATATGATTAAAATAATTAAAGTAACAAATATCATTAGTAATGATATGCTTTATTAAAGTTAGGAAATGGCTTGGTATCATTGGTAATACATGGAGTTTTACTTTATTAAAGATAAATGTTATCTTTTTTTTTTTTTAAATGTAAATTTGTTCCAATGATAATATTACAAGTGAAACAAATTGAACAAATAATTATTGTTAATTTTGTTGTTCTCGACAATAATAATTTTTGACATATGAATATTTTTTGTTTTCATTTTCAAGAACAACACAAGGTTTTCCAAGAAATTCACTAAGTTAAATTGAGAGAAAAAGTGAAGAACAAAAGGAGAAAAGCTCAAAAACTTGGAGTTTTTATAAGTTATTTCCAATTTTCTTCAACTAAGAAATTATTTCTATGATTCTATGCTTCAACTTGTGTAGCTTATAATTTTCTCTAATGTTTAATTATGTGAATTATTGAGTTGGAAACTTGTTCGAAGGTGTTAAGCATGTATGTTTAATTAATAAGCTTATTAGGAGTAATAAAGCTTATTTGATTAATTAGTAATCAAAGTTGTCATTCTAGAGTTGCTTAGTCATTCATAATTAACCTAGAATTGTTCTTGAGTTGTTTCATTATGGTGAGACTTGATTGGTGTGGTATTGGATTGATTAAAGTGTTGAATTAAATCAATTTAATGTAAATTATGCAATTTATGAAATTAAGGTTCTAAACCTAATCCAATTTTGGGGATTTTCATATATGTGATGTAATTTGATGTATATTTGATGTTTATTAAGTTTTGGATTGATTGGATTTGATCTTGATGTGTTTTGAACCAAAAGGAGCAAATTACAAATCCTAGAAAATATAGGGACTGTTCGGGAATTCTGAAAAAAATTCTGGATTTTTGTTGGAAATTGTAATTTCATGTATTAGACATGTATAAATAATTTTGGGATTGATTTGGAATCACTTAAATATGTATTTGACAATTTAATGACCAAAATGATCAAAATGTAAAATTTAGCGGTCTCATGGTAATTAATGATAAATCTGATTTTTCAGATAAAAATTCAGTTTTTATTTATTGAGTAATTAGAATAAATTGGTTTATTTTAATTGCCCAAGAAAATTTTTTATCGGAAATTGTTTCGGAGTGAAAATACGTGAAAACGGTGAAAAACGACGTTACCGGGTAACGGCTGCCCAACCAGTGAACTGGGCACTGTTCGGGCGGCCCACGAACTGTCCAAATATTTTTGGGGCTGACATGGGCAGTCCCCATATGCATTGGTTGGTCGGAAATATGTTTTATGCTATTTTGCGGAAAAACGTTTTCGCAAATGTTTCGCGGTATTTCTATATTATTTATGTCATTATATGATATCGAATAAATATGTTTAGGTGAAATATGAATGAATTATTAATATTGGATATTAAATAATTTATTCGTAAGTTTAAAAATTTTAAACTACGATTTCGCCCGAACCGTGCTCCTTCCGCTGCACCTCCATGATATGACCCCAATAAAATGGTATCAGAGCGGTCTGATTCTGCACCCCTGGTATGATTAGCCTTTTAAATTTGATATTTAATCTAATCTTTACTTTTTACATATATTTATTTATTTAATTTGATTAAATATTATATAATACATCTTTTAGGAAAATCCCCGTTAAATAAGGTTTTATGAAGTGACTAGTATTATGAATACTTGTTTCTTCATCCACCTTGTCAATACGGATGTAAATGTTTTCATGATACTATGGTTGTAACGTGCCAAAGCTATGCAGTTATGGTTGAAGGTAGTTCATTTGCGCCGGTAGAACTTATATGATAAGAGACAACTTCAAGTGAAAGTGGAAATCCTGAACGTGCCAAAGCTGTCAGGACTACATCTGTAGCTTGAGTTTTTCATTGACAAGTGAAGCCTTGATAGGCCTCCTGTGAACGTGCCAAAGTTGTCACAATGAGAAACGGTCAGCACAAAATCAGGAGTCACAACGAGTGTGATTGACAATGAGTTGTCTACTCGTGAATATACCTAGGCGAGAAAGTGCCAAATCTGTGAGTCGAAGTATATTTATGGGGTCCACTTCCCATTATGGAATTCGATTTACTTATTGAATTCTCATATTCCATTGGGGATTACGGTTTTATGTAAAGGGTGAGAGGCATTGCTAGGTTAAAAATCCATAACTAATGCAATGTGTAATATTATGAAAATCGTCGCTTATGTTGTTCCTTATTCTATTAGTTTGATAGAATTAAACTTTTATCCATTATATGCATATTTTATATATGTTTTCTGACTTCAATCATGGTTGCAGAGTTCTAGAATAGGTTCTAGATTAGAATAGACTATGATATTATCATTCTAGACAGAATAGTTTCTTATGCAGTAAAGATTGACATGAATTGGTTCATGACTCGAGATTCTTCACTGGCATTAAGAAAACCCCATTAGGTATTTATTTATCTGATAATAAAGTTTCTTGGCTTTAGTGACATTCAGATGTCACGTGTCCGACACAATTTGCTGATAAATTATTTGCAATTGTTGTAAATAGTTGAAGATAAATAGTAAAGCTAAAGAAAAGGAGATGCCTATAGTTGTGTGTAGAAAATATTGATTTTCACAATACGACAACTGTAGATATTGGATATCAGATCTCCCGTATAATTGTTTAAAATATTGTTGAATGATTTTTTCGATATTTGATATCAGAACTTGCGACTATTGGATAATTAATTGTTCTCTGTAAACAGTTGTTACATATTTTAAAATGACTAGTAGTGTCATTAACGAATAGATAAACATTAAGAAAAATATTCGGTTAAGTAAATAACTTAGAACATTACTTTATGAGATTTTATCACTTAAGTATTAGATACTTATTCCATAAAGTAAAGGATGGTCTGATACCAGATCACACCAGATATTTTTATCAATTTAATGAATATTGTACTCGGGAAGGTGATTAAATCTCATTTAACCAATGATTGTCATTGAACCATAAAATTTATTAAACTGATACATTTGATGTATTTACTTTAATGAATTATAAATTGCTTAAGGTAGTTTTCTTTACTTCCTAATTTAGTCAATGAATCGTCGTGACTTAGTTATGTGTTTCTGATGAAACACTGATAGAATATTTTGACTGGTTCAAAGATATTTCATCTGAAGTTTTAAAAAACCGTATCTTTAAAATTTATCGTAAGTCTTTGAATTGTTCAAAGATGTTTGATATGATCAAACATATGAATTTAAGGCAATTATTTCTATGGTTATTGAATGAATATGATTCTTATTCAATATAATTCGTATACGATTCCATCTTGATGAAATTGGTCAGTGGGAGAAATCGAATCTTATATGATTTGATTCGCTTGATATTGAGTGTTACCGAATTAGTTTCAATACTCTTGAGGATATTCTCCAGAAACACTTGTTCATCCATTTAATTAAGGTTCCAGTAGTTTCTACAGTTACTTATATGATATGTACAAGTAGAAAATGTTGGGGTTTTGGGTAAAATATCCGGGTTACGCAGCGGAATGCGGGAAAATCAAATTTTCCCATGTCTTTAATTTTTCTTGGGTAATTAAAATAAACTTATTTATTTTAATCACTCAATACTCAAAAACAAAAACTTTTAACCCGGAAATCATAATTTCAGTAAATTACCATAAGACCGCAAAAATTTCCATTTTCATCATTTTAGTCCTAAATTGTTCAAAACAAGCCTAGGTGATTTTCAAACACAACCAAAATAATTTGTACATCAAATATACATTCAAACATAAATCTGAAAAATTTCCAGATTTTTTAGTAATTACGGAAATGCCCTTAAACTTTGTATTTTGATCATTTTAGTCCTAATTAGTCAAATACATAATTAGGTAATTTCAAATCACTACCAAAATGATCTATACATGTCTTATACATGAAAATACAATTTTCAACTCAAGAAAACAGGTTTCCTTGATATTGCCGAGAGCTCCCCATATTTTGAAGAATTTATAATTTGGTCCTTTTTTGTTCAAAACATATCAAGATCAAATCCAAAAATTCCCAAATTTAATATACATCAAATTACATCACATATATAAAAAGCCCCAAATTTGGAGAGGGTTATGAACCATAATTTTTCAAAATTGTCCAATTGGCCAATAAACACCAAATTAATAAAATTCAACATTTTGATTTAATCCTTACTACACCAAATAAGTCTCACCACCATGAAACAACTCAAGAAAAATTCTAGGTCATTTATGAGTGGCTAAGAAACTCTAGAATGGCTACCAAGTTATCAAATAACCAAAAGTAAGCTTAATAAAACTTAATATGCTTCCTTTAAAAAAATACACATGCTAACACCTTTGATTCATGCTTCAAACAAACTTATTACAAACCCAAGAGAATAATGAAAATATAACAACATCATATGTTGAATTCTAAAGGCATAGAAATAATTTTCAAGTAAAGAAAAGTATGAAATTACCTTAATTTTCAAGTTTTTCTTCACATGTCTCATTTAGCACTTAGGTTTTCTCTCAAATCCATAATTTTGTAATCTATTTTTGAAGCCAAAAGTGAAGAAAAATGAAAAACTCAAAGCTTAAAACAAAAAGGAGTTGGCCGACTTATAGGGTTAAAATGGTAATTTTGATTTTTAAAAATTTAATCAATATTAAAAATGCCAAAATCAAGTTGTCAACTATTTTAATTAATATATGTACAAATTTACCAATTATATTTTGCCATATTAAATTTAAAAGATATTTATATTTAATTAATTTAATTATTTAACAATTAAATAATTAGATAATTACAAATATAAATATCCAAATATATGTATAATATTTACATTAAATATTCCATAATACACATATTTGAGACAAATGTCAAATACTTTATTTGACAATTAATTAATGTAGATTTAATAAAATCAAGTATTTAAATCAAATACACATTAATTAGGAAAAAGTCGAAAAAAACCCTTAAAGCGTGTATTTATCGTTTAACCGTTAAACGATCTATAAATAATCAGTATTATTTATATAAGTAGCCATAGTGCTCTACGAATATATTTCATTAGTTAGACTCTCTAGATTCGGACATATCCGTCATGAAATTCAATTTCATGTCCATAATTTACCCACCCGTAAATTATGACGACCACGGATAAACTCCCTGAATCATACAGGTCGAGGTCATTGCATACGTATAATCCATCTGTCACAGGTATTCGGATTATCCCAGAGATATAGATAAAACGTCAAATCTTTATAGGTATAATCCCGTCGATGATTCTATTAGCAATCTCTTAATAACACGTAACTAAGTCATGACAGTTCATTAACTAAGTTACGAAGTAAAGAAAACTATCCAAGTCAATTTCTAATTTATGAAACTATATACATCTAATGTATCAGTTTAATAACTGTGTGGTCCAATGACGATCATTGGTTAAATGAGATTCAATCACTTCATGAATACAATATTCATTAAATGGATAAGGATATGTGGTGTGATCTCATATCAGACCATCATTTACCATACAGAATAAGCATCTAATGCTTATGTGATAAAATCTCATAAAACATTGTTCTAATTTATTTAGTTAACCGAATATTTTCTTAATGTTTATCTCTATATCAATGACACTACTAGTTGTTTTAAAATATGTAATAACTATTTATAAAGAACAAGTAACTATCCAATAGTCAGAGGTTCTGATATCAAATATCAAAACAATTATTAAACATATTTTAAAAAAATTAGACGGGAGATCCGATATCCAATACATATAGTTTTCGTATTGTGAAAATCAATATTTCCTATACACAACTATACGCATCTCATTTCTTTAACTTTATAATTTGCCTTAAACTATTCACAACAATTGCAAATAATTGATTAGCAAACTGTGCCAAACACATTGCCTCTAAAGGTCACTAAAGCCAAGAAACGCCATTATCAGATAAACAAAAAACCTAATGGGGTTTTCTTAATGCCAGTCAAGAATCTCGAGACATGAACTAATTCATGTCAATTCTTACTGTATAAGAAACTATTCTTTTTGGAGAATTATATCCTAAAACAGATATCTATTTAAATTACCTAATGTGACTTAGTAACTAAGTCACTAACCATCTTGATTTTTC